>CAUYRH010087449.1:0-29862 GCA_963574655.1 Perodicticus potto
TATTAACACTGAGTAGGTAGCATGCATTTGTTATCTTTCTTTTTTTTTTAATTGCTTTTTTAAAATTTATTTATTTATTTATTTTTTAATTGAAACAGAGTCTCACTTTGTGGCCCTCGGTAGAGTGCTGTGGCATCATAGCTCACAGCAACCTCCAACTCCTGGGCTTAAGCGAGTATTCTGCCTCTGCCTCCCAAGTAGTTGGGACTACAGGCGCCCGCCACAACGCCCGGCCATTTTTTGGTTGCAGCTGTCATTGTTGTTTGGCGGGCCCAGGCTGGATTTGAACCTGCCAGCTCAGGTGTATGTGGCTGGCGCCTTAGCCCATTGAGCCACAGGCGCCGAGCCTGCACCATTGTACTTTATCCCAGGTGACAAATTACTTTTTCCATTACATGACAGGTACATTTAAATTTTTAATTTATTTTAATTTATTGATTTTTTGTTGTCGTTGAGACAGAGTCTCACTATGTTGCCCTTGGTAGAGTGCTGTGGCGTCACAGCTCACAGCAACCCCAAACTCTTGGGCTTAAGTGATTCTCTTGCCTCAGCCTCCCATGTAGCTAGGACTACCGGCACCTGCCACAATGCCAGGCTATTTTTTCGTTGTAGTTGTCATTTTTGTTTAGCTGGCCCAGGCCGGGACCCACCAGCCTGTGTATATGTGGTTGGTGCCCTACCCACTGAGCTATGGGCACTGCCCTACATTTAAATTTTGATAGAGATTAGTGTACTGATCTCCATAATGCTTTCTTTTTTTTTTTTTTTGAGATAGAGCCTCAAGATGTCACCCTGGATAGAGTGCTGTGGCATCACAGCTCACAGCAACCTCCAATTCCTGGGCTCAGGCGAGTCTTCTGCCTCCACCTCCCAAGTAGCTGGAACCACTGGCGCCCGCCACAACGCCCGGCCATTTTTTGGTTGCAGCTGTCATTGTTGTTTGGCGGGCCAAGGCTGGATTGGAACCCACCAGCTCAGGTGTACGTGGCTGGTGCCTTAGCCTGTTGAGCCACAGGCGCCGAGCCCTCCATAATGCTTTCAATGGCCTTTCCCCTCACATACCCTACCAGCACTGTTTTTTATCAAACTTTCAATATTTGCTGATTAATTATGGGGTAAGGTGTTCAGCTTTTCTTCTTTTTTTTTTTTTCAGTCTTTATTTTATTTTTTTTGGTTTTTTTTTTTGAGACAGAGCCTCAAGCTATCACCCTGGATAGAGTGCTATGGCATCACAGCTCACAGCAGCCTCTAATTCCTGGGCTCAAGCGAGTCTCTAGCCTCCGCCTCCCAAGTAGCTGGGACTGCAGGCGCCTGCCACAACGCCCGGCCATTGTTTGGTTGCAGCCATCATTGTTGTTTGGCAGGCCTGGGCTGGATTCGAACCCTCCAGCTCAGGTGTATGTGGCTGGCTCCTTAGCCCGCTGAGCCATAGGCACCGAACTGGTGTTCAGCTTTTCAAATATTTTTTGGCCTATACTGTTTTTTTAATTTTCAGCTTTGAATTATTTCTATTTTTCTTCTTTTCCTTTGGGGTCTCACTTTGTGACCGAGGCTGGAGTATAGCAGAGTGGCCATAGCTCCTTGTAGCATTGAGCATTTGGGCTCAAATGTTCCTCCTGCCTCATCCTTTTTGAGTAGCTGGGATGATAAGTATACACCACCATGCCCTCCTGATTTTTTCATTTTTTCAGGGATGAGCTCTCACTATGTTACCCAAGCTGGTCTCAAACGGTGGTCTCAAGCAATCTTCCCACCTTAGCCTTCTGAGTAGCTGGGATTATTGGTGCAAACTACCATGTTTTGCACATTTCTATTTTTTCAGTATTTATTTTTGTGAGTTGGGATTTAGTTCATTACTTCTTTTTCTGTCACATATTACTAATATTTTATTTCCTAGGTTTTCTTTTTATTATTATTGTTATTTTATCTATTTATTTATTAATTATTTTTATTTTTGAGACAGAGTATCCAGCTGTTGCCCAGAGTGCTGGGATTATAGGTGTGAGCCACTGTGCCTGGCCTTATTACCCATTTTTTTCTCCTCTTTTTATATTTGTCTTTTGAGCTTATGATTTATTTATTTATTTATTTATTTTTTATTTTTTAGAGACAGAGTCTCACTGTATTGCCCTTGGTAGAATAATGTGGGGTCACAGCTCACAGCAACCTCCGGCTCTTAGGCTTAGGCAATTCTCTTGCCTCATCCTCCTAAGTAGCTGGGACTACAGGCACCAACCACAACACCTGGCTATTTTTTTTTGTTGCAGTTTGGCTGGGGCCAGGTTCGAACCTGCCACCCTAGGTATATAGGGCCAGTGCCCTACTCACTGGGCCATAGGTGCCACCCTGAGCTTATGATTTATTTTGATTTTTGTTTTATTTATTTATTTATTTATTTTTTTTGAGACAGAGCCTCAAGCTGTCACCCTGGGTAGAGTGCCGTGGCATCACAGTTCACAGCAACCTCTAATTCCCAGGCTCAAGCAAGTCTCTTGCTTCTACCTCCCAAGTAGCTGGGACTACAGGCGCCCACCACAACGCCCGGCCATTTTTTTGATTGCAGCCGTCATTGTTGTTTGGCTGGCCCGGGCTGGATTTGAACCCGCCAGCTCAGGTGTACGTGGCTGGCGCCTTAGCCCGTTGAGCCACAGGCACGAGCCTGTTTTTATTTTTTTATTTTTCTATTTATTTATTTATTTTTGAGACAGAGTTTCACTTTGTCACCCTCAAAAGAGTGCTGTGGCGTCACAGCTCATAACAACCTCTAGCTCTTGGGCTTAGGCGATTCTCTAGATCAGCCTCCCAAGTAGCTGGGACTACAGGCGCCCGCCACAACGCCTGGCTATTTTTTTGTTTTTGCAGTTCGACCGAGGCCAGGTTTGAACCCGCCACCTTCGGTAAATGGGGCCGGCACCCTACTCCATGAGCCACAGGCGCTGCCCTGCCCTGTTTTAATTTTTAGGGACAGAGTCTTAATGTTTTTCCTTGATGGGTGCAGTGGTGCAATCATGGTTCATTGTAGCCTTGAACTTCTGGTCTCAAGTGATCCTTCTGCCTTAACTTCCTGAGTAGTTGGGACTACAGGTATATCCCACTATGCTTGGCTGACTTTTGTATTTTTTGTAGAGATGGGTTTTGCTGTGTTGCCCAGGCTGGTTTCAAACTTCTGACCACAGGTAATCCTGCTGCTTCAGCCTCCAAAAGTGGTTTGTGGCATGAGCCATTTTGCCCACCCTGATCTTATGATTAAAAAAAAAAAATTATCCAGAAGGATTTTTTTCTCTATACAGCCAAATATGTTTGTTATTTCCCCTGTTGCTTCTAAATTTTTTAGTGTGTGTTTAGAAGTGCTCTCTTCATGCCAAGATAAAATGCCAGGCTATTTTTTTGTTGCAGTTGTCATTGTCGTTCAGCAGGCCTGGGCCGCATTAAAACCCACCTGCCTTGGTACATGTCGCTGGTGCTGTAACTGCTGTGCTCCGGGTGTCGGGCCTTCCCCCCGCCCCCTTTTTTTTTTTTTTTTTTTTTAATTTTTGGAGACAGAGCCTGAAGCTGTCACCCTGGGTAACTATGACATCACAGCTCATAGCAATCTCCAACTCCTGAGCTCAAGCCACTCTCCTACCTCTGCCTCCCAAGTAACTGGGACTACAAGCACCTGCCACAACACCCAGCTATTTTTTGGTTGCAGCCATCATTGTTGTTTGGTGGGCCTGGGCTGGATTTGAACCTGCCAGCTCAGGTGTATGTGGCTGGCGCCTTACCTGCTTGAGCCATAGGTGCTGAGCCTCAATTTTTTAATTTTTATTTATTTATTTATTTATTTATTTATTTATTTTTTGTAGAGATAGAGTTTCACTTTATCGCAATTTTTTTATTTTTAAGAAATGATGTCTTAGGCCAGGTGTAGTGACTCATGCCTGTAATCCGAGCACTCTGGGAGGCTAAGGTGGGTAGATAGCTTGAGCTCAGTTTAAGACCAGCCTAAACAAGAGCAAGACCCCATCTCTACTAAAAATAGAAAAACTAACCAGGCATAGGGGTACACGCCTGTGGTTCCAGCTACTTAGGTGGCTGAGGCAAGAGAATCACTTGAGCCCAGGAGTTTGAGGTTGTTGTGAGTTATGATGCCACACAGTAATCTGCCCATGGTGACAAAGTGAGACTCTGTCTCAAAAAAAAAAAAAGAAAAAGAAATGATGTTTTGGCTGGGCATTGTGGCTCACACTTGTAATCCTAGCACTCTGGGACTCTGAAGTGAGTAGATTGCGTGAGCTCAGGAGTTCAAGACCAGCCTGAGCAAGAGTGAGGTCCCGTCTCTAAAAAAAAAAAAAGAAATCATGTCTTGTTATATTGCTTAGGGAAGCCTTGAATTCCTGGGCTCAACTGATCCTCCTGCCTCAGCCCTTGGCCTTTTCCCCGTTTATTTACCACCTTTAAGGTAAATTGTGTTCAGCGAATTCACTTAAGAAAAAAAGAATAGATGTACTTTCAATGATATTTAGTCACAAAGATGTTCTTTGCAGTTTTGTATATTATACCGAAAGGTAATTTGAATGTAGTGTAATAGCAGCGGGGTTGAGAAAAATCTTTTTTTTTTTTTTTTTATATAGACTCTCACTTTGTCATCCTGGGTAGTGTGCAGTGGAGTCACAGCTCACAGCAGCTTCAAAATCTTAGGCTTAAGCACTTATCTTGCCTGAGCCTCCCAAGTAGCTGGGACTATAGGCGTCTGCCACAACGCCTGGCTATTTTTTTGTCGTAGTTGTCATTGTTGTTTGGCTGGCTCAGTCTGGATTTGAACCCACCAGCTCTGGTGTATGTGGCTGGTGCCCTAGCCGCTGAGCTACAGGTGCAGAACCAGAAAAATCTTTGTTAGAATTATAGATGTCCATTAATATTTTTTGTTGATTTGTAGTTAATGACAATGTAAGACATTTCCATTACAAATAGAAAGCAAATTACAAAAGAGTGTACAATATGACATATCATATTTTCCAGGGTTTTTTTTTTTTTTTAATTTTTTTGAGTTACAGTCTCACTATGTCTTAGTAGAATGCTGTGGTATCACAGCTCACAGCAACCTCAAACTCTTGGGCTTAAGCAATTCTTTTGCCTCAGCCTCCCAGGTAGCTGGGACTACAGGCGCCTGCCAGAATGCCCAGCTATTTTTTGTTGCAGTTGTCATTATTGTTTAGCTGGCCTGGCCTGGATTCGAACCTGCCAGCCTCAGTGTATATGGCTGGCACCGTAACCACTGTGCTATGGGCGCCGAGCTCATATTTTGCTTTTTAAAAAGTAAACACAGTATGGTCGTCCATGTCTATAGTCCCAGCTCCTGGAGAGGTTGAGGCAGGAGGATTGCTGGAGCCTAGAAATTTGAGGTTGCAATGAGCTATGATCATTCACTTTAGTGCAGGAAACAGAGCATGACCCTATATTAAAAAAAATAAAAATTAAAAAACTAAAACCAAGCTGAGTACAGTAACTCACACCTGTAATCTCAGCCCTTTAGGGAAGACCTCATATCTACAGAAAAGAGAAAAAATTATCTGGTGATGGTGGTGTATTCCTATAGGCCCAGCTAACACATATCTATTCATAGAAAAGGCTGTATGCCACCATGTTAATAGTTTTTATTTTTGCAGATGAAATAAGATGTTTAGAAGGTTATATGTGAATATCTTAATTGTTTGGGTTATCACATGGTTTGTAGCTTTTAGTCAGTTGTTCCAGTTATTGCTTTAAGTTATGGTATGACATGTTCCATGGTAATGTTGGGTGTCTGTAATCAAGATTATCATCCCTTGGTAGGAATTTAGCAGTGACAAAGAAAAGTGTGGGGATAATTGGAGCCTCTAGATTATCTTGTCTTTCTGAGCAAGTAAGCCTCTGATATCAGTATGCACAGGTAAACATTCTTCTCTTACTACCTTGAAATCTATACATGTGATGTGGTAGGGAGAGGAATGGGGATAGCTGTTGAGCAGGTACACCCCAAAAGGCAACAAAAACCTTAAATAAACACTGTGGCTCTAGATAATCATCTTTCTAGTTATTGAGATGATAGACCTGGTTTTGGATGATACTGCAGACTCTGAAACTGCTAAAGACTTTAGTCTTTAATTTCTACCTAGGTCCATAGTCTGATTTACATTGCTCTATCCATGGTTTTGCAATGCCTTATGTTTATTTAGATGTCTTGACTTCTGGCTGGCTGACCCAGGTTTAAAGTAGTGAAAATAAAAAAGAATAATTTTCAAAATTCTTAATCATTCTGGCTTCTTTTTATAATGGTACTGATTGCATTCTTTTTTTTTTTTTTGAGACGGAGTCTCACTGTGTCTCCCTCGGTAGAGTACTGTGGTGTCACAGCAACCTCAAATTCCTGGGCTTAAGCGATTCTCTTGTCTCCGCCTCCCAAGTAGCTGGGACTACAGGCACCTACCACAACGCCCGGCTATTTTTTGTTACAGTTGTCACTGTTGTTTAACTGGCCCGGGCCGGGTTTGAACCTGTCAGCCTCGGTGTATGTGGCTCGTGCCATAACCATTGTGCTACAACGCCGAGACCTGATCGTATTCTTGAGAGCTCTGCCCTTATGACCTAATCACCTCATAAAGGTCCCATCTCCTATACTGTTGCTTTGGGGATTAAGTTTCAACATAGGAATTTTTGGAGGTCACAAACAGACTATAGCACAACTGGTTTAGACATATTTCAATATTTTATACTGGTGTGATGGTACTAGCAAGTAATATTAGCTAACATGTATTGATCACTTGCTGTGTGTCCTACACAGACTTGAGTTCTTGACATGTAATCTTTGGACACTTGACATGTAGTCCATAAAACAGTGTTATGAGGAAAGTGCTATATTATCCTCATTTTACAGAAGAGAAATTTTAATAAGTTTTTAAATCTTAAAATTCATGATTTTTTACATCACTTTTAAATTATTTTATAAGTGACCAGTCAGAATCTTTTCTTTGAATGTTATAGGAAAGATGATGTAGGATTATGGATATGAGTTTAATTCTGAAGACTTTTATTATTTCCTTTTCATGGCACTTGATTATTGATTTGCATGTTCATTTAAATTTAAATTGTTCTGAAGTTAAAGACAGTTAGCATCAAGGTTTCAGTATTAGAAAACAATAATAAATGAGGAATTTCAATTAAAAATTACAATTTTTTTTTTTTGTAGAGATGGAGTCTCACTTTATCGCCCTCGGTAGAGTGCTATCGCGTCACACAGCTCACAGGAACCTCCAGTTCCTGGGCTTAGTTGATTCTTTTGCCTCAGCCTCCTGAATAGCTGGGACTACAGGCTCTCACCACAATGCCTGGCTATTTTTCTGTTTTGCAGTTTGGCCGAGGCAGGGTTTAGAACCCACCACCTTCGGTATATGGGGCCGGTGCCCTACTTGATGAGCCACAGGCACTGCCCACAAATTACAATTTTTTTTTTTTTGAGACTGAGCCTCAAGTTGTCACCCTGGATAGAGTGCTATGGCATCACAGCTCACAGCAACTTCCAATTCCTGGGCTCAAGTGAGTCTCTTACCTCTGCCTCCCAAGTAGCTGGGACTACTACAACGCCCGCCACAACACCCGGCCGTTTTTTGGTTGCAGCCGTCATTGTTGTTTGGCAGGCCCAGGCTGGATTCGAACCCACCAGGTCAGGTGTACGTGGCTGGCGCCTTAGCCCGTTGAGCCACAGGCGCCGAGCCCACAAATTACAATTTTTAAAGACAAAAGTTTTTTAAAATTTTAGCTATTACGGATTAGGCTGGTGTTACTACTATCTTAATATTTCAAATTTAATTACTATGTTTAAGTAATTATAATTTAAATTTTGTTCCTACGAGGTAAACAGTTGAAATGAATGTGCTGAGTAATTTCATTTATGTCTGTATATTTACTTAAGTAGTTTTGGTGGCCTCTCACTGTAAAGTTGAAAGTTTTATGTTTGCCAGAGTAAAAAGGGATATTTTTAATGATCATTTCAATAGAGCTTATTTTAAAGCTTTTGTAAACTTTGACTTTTCCCCTTATCCTACAACTACAATCCAGTACATGCAAAATCTCAATAGGCCAGAAAAAGGAAAAAGTATAGACTGAGAATCAAGGTGTATGGACTTAAGGAATGTCTTCTTTCCTTAAAGATGTTTCAATTACCTGAAATCCATCTGGCTCTGGCCGGTTCTTATGGAACTAAGGGTGACAAGATAAGAGAGAAAAAAGAAGGATGGTATTAGAAACTAGAAGTGAGGAGCTGAGTTCTGCTTCCTGCCCTCCCTGGTCTGTGCCTGCTTGGCGTTCAGGTCCAAAGCTAGGTGATTGAGGGGATAAAACATTTGCTGGAATCCTGGCTGGCCTCCATTACTCAGCTGCCCTTTGATCATGGGCAGATAACCTAATACCTCTGTAACTCATTTGTTTGTTACAGTGGAGCTTATGGTTCTCTCTCTCTTTCCCCCTCTCTCTTGAATTCTGAGTGTCAGGTAAAGAATTGCTATGAAAACATTCTGTAAGATCTGAAGTCCTCCATAAATATAAGGGAATGTTATTAAGCCTTCCATGCCAATGTTTTGTGTTGTTGTTGTTGCAGTTGTTATTTTTGTTTTTAGCAGGCCTGGGCTGGGTTTGAACCCGCCAGCCTCAGTGTATGTGGCTGGTGCCCTACCCACTGAGCTATGGGTGCCACCTTGTTGCATACTCTTAAGCTAGCCACCTGAGTTTTTTTATTCTTACTTTTTGTCTCCTTTGTAATGTAGGGAAAATTTTGTAAATAGAGGTGATATTCAAAATATTTAACAAGTATAGCAAAGACAGCAGCCATTTACAGCAGAGGCTGGATATCAATAGCTAGCATGACTGTATAGTATAGTCCAATGATTATTAGAACAGATTACTCATTTTTCTTTTGAGAGTCTCAAGGTGGCTTAGAGGCACCTTTTCTCAAAACTTTTTTTTTTGGATTTATTTTTCTTCTTATTTTTTTTGGTTTTAGAGACAGGGTCTGTCACCCAAGTTGGAGTACAATAGTGTGATTATTGCTCAATACAGCCTTTAATTCCTATGCTCAAGTGATCCCCTCATCTTAGCCTACCATGTGGATAGGATTATAGATGTGAGCTACCATGCTTGGCACTAAATACTTTTATTTTTATTTATTTATTTATTTATTTATTTTTTTGAGGCAGAGTCTTACTTTGTCGCCCTTGGTAGAATGCCCTGGTGTCATATCTCACAGCAACCTTAAACTCTTGGGCTCAAGCAGTCCTCTTGCCTCCCCCTCCCAAGTGGCTAGGACTATATATACTTGCCATAATGCCCGGCTATAATACTTTTACTTATTTATTTTTTTTGTAGAGACAGAGTCTCACTTTTGCTCCCTTGGTAGAGTGCCGTGGCGTCACACAGCTCACAGCAACCTTTAACTCCTGGGCTTAGGTGATTCTCTTGCCTCAGCCTCCCAAGTGGCTGGGACTACAGGCGCCTGCCGCAACACCCAGCTATTTTTGGTTGCAGTTTGGCTGGGGCCGGGTTTTAACCCACCACCCTCGATATATGGGGCCGGCGCCCTACTCACTGAGCCACAGGTGCCGCCAATACTTTTATTTTTAAAGGGAATTCTGGCTGGATGCAGTGGCTCACGACTTTAATCTTACCACTCTGGGAGGCCAAAGTGGGAGATTGCTTGAACTCAGGAGTATAAGACCAACCTGAATGAGAGCAAGACCCTCTCTCTACTAAAAATAGAAAAAAATTATCTAGGCACAGTAGTGGACGCCTGTAGTTCCAGCTGCTGAGGAGGCTGAGGTAGGAGGATCACTTGACCCAGGAGTTTGAGGTTGCTGTGAGGTATGATGATGCCATTGCACTCTATTTTTTAAAAATTATTTAATTAATTTTGAAACAGAGTCTCATTCACTTGCCTTGGATAGAGTGCTGTGGCATCGTAGGTCACAGCAACCTCTTACTTTTGGTTGGGATCAAGTGATCCTCTTGCTTCAGCCTCCCAAGTATTTGGGACTACATGTAACCCACCACAGCTTTTACTTGTTTTTTTTTTTTGAGACAGAGCTTCAAGCTGTCACCCTGGATAGAGTGCTATTGCATCACAGCTCACAGCAATCTCCAATTTCTGGGCTCAAGCGAGTCTCTTGCCTCTGCCTCCCAAGTATCTGGGACTACAGGCACCCGCCACAACGCCCGACCATTTTTTGGTTGCAGCTGTCATTGTTGTTTGGTGGGCCCAGGCTGGATTTGAACCCGCCAGCTCAGGTGTACGTGGCTGGCGTCTTAGCCCGTTGAGTAAAAACGCCGAGCCGCTTTTACTTGCTTTTAATAAAAACAGATATTGCTCTTGCTCAGGCTGGTCTCCAGCTACTGAGCTCAAGCAATCCACTCTCTTCGGCCCTCTCAGAATGCTAGGATTATAGGCGTGAGCCACCGCACCCAGCCACCGCTGCATGGGGCACTCTGTCTCAAAGTAAACAAATAAAAGCAAAAAACCGAGGGAATTCTATCCTTCCTGAGCCCTGATTTTGAATTCAAAAGCAAAAAGCTTCCTACATATTTTAAAACTTGCTTTTCTGAGCTACAACGCATCCATTTATTAAAGCATTGCTTATGGTTGTTTCTATTCTTGAATTTTTAAAAATCAGAACTTAGGTTGTAATTAGTAGAATTTGAGTCTTGATTTGTGTGTGAAGTGTGGGGGTGAGGGAGTAGTATGACACTCAGACCTCTGCTCTTTAGCCCTTTGGCTCTTTGACCTACATTGTACGGTTTTCGGAGATCTCTGATTTCCATATGAGAAAATTGTACAAAAGGCATCCACTGTTGCACATGGTTATTCTCTTGGGTAATAATGATTGCACTTGTGGCTTGTGAGTATCATAACTGAGTGATCTCTCCCTAGAACCTTTTTTTTTTTTTTTTGCAGTTTTTGGCCTGGTCTGGGTTTGAACCCACCACCTCTGGCATATGGGGCCAGCACCCTACTCTTTTGAGCCATAGGCTCTGCCCCCCAGAACCTTTTTCAAGATTGTGATTTTAGGCTCAGCGCCTGTGGCTCGATGAGCTAAGGCACCAGCCACGTACACCTGAGCTTGCAGGTTTGAATCCAGCCCGGGCCCGCCAAAGGACGATGGCTGCAACCAAAAAATGGCCTGGCATTGTGGTGGGCACCCCTAGTCCCAGCTACTTGGGAGGCTGAGGCAGGAGACTTGCTTAAGCTCAGGAATTGGAGGTTGCTGTGAGCTGTGATGCCACGGCACTCTGTCCAGGGTGACAGCTTGAGGTTCTGTCTCAAAAAAATAAATAAATAAAAATAAATTAAAAAAAAAAAGATTGTGATTTTAGTGGTCATACTCAACAGATGTTGCACATAATTATGGACAGTTGCATGTAGGTTATTTGCAACTAATATTTAATGAAGTTTGAAGCAGTGATGTATTTCCAAAAAGACAAGCTGTAGTAGAATTGGACTCGCTTTGAAATCTCCAGACCAATTTGCTTAGCTTTGTGGCTTTTATCTATCTATTTATTTATTTAGAGACAGAGTCTCAAGCTGTCGCCCTGGGTAGAGTGCTTGCTGTGGCATCATAGCTCACAGCAACCTCTAACTCCTGGGCTTAAGCAATTCTCCTGCCTCCGCCTCCCAAGTAGCTGGGACTATAGGCACTTGCCACAATGCTTGGCTATTTTTTTGGTTGCAGCCATCATTGTTGTTTGGTGGGCCCAGGTTGGATTCGAACCTGCCAGCTCAGGTGCATGTGGCTAGCGCCTTAGCCGCTGGAGCCACAGGCGCCGAGCTTTGGCTTTTTATATTTATGATGCATGGAGTTCTTTCTTTGTCTATGTAGTCAAACTTCAGTCTCTTTGGATATATACATGGATTCTGGATGCTGCTCCCACTGTAGTAACCTCAGATGGGAATAGGTGTGCTGGGAAACAGGCCTTTTTTTTTTTTTTTTTTTTTTAAGAGACAGAGTCTCACTTTATCACCCTCGGTAGAATGCGGGTGGCGTCACAGCTCATAGCAACCCCAAATTCTCTTGCCTGAGTAGCTGGGACTACAGGTGCCTGCCCCAATGTCCAGCTATTTTTTGTTGCAGTTTGTCCGGGGCTGGGTTCAAACCCGCCATCCTCGGTATGTGGGGCTGGCACCCTACCCACTGAGCCATAGGTGCTGCCTGAAGGAAGCCATCTTTTGAAAATTCAAATCTCTTCCATATTTATTGAGAAGTTGAGAAGAGGATGAATGGGTCTATTAATGCCCATCTACTTCAACCCTGCATTATGCAGTTTCTAATATTGGCTCTTCTTTTCCCTTGTTCTCCCTTTGTTATACGATTGCTTTCTTTTCTAAGAAATCCTTTATAGTTGGGCAAGGTGACATGCACCTGTAATCCCAGCTATTCAGGAAGTTTTTCTGTAGCAGAAAAGAATTCATATTTACCATACTTTCTGAATATAATCTTAAGCTTTAGTGATCAAGGGTTATCTTTGTCTTTAGTAGTGTGGTTAGAATAATTTACAACTAGAGGTTTTTGTTTTTTGTTTAAGCATACAGTTGAGTTTAGTAGTGTGGTTAGGATAATTTGCAACTAGAGGTTTTTGTTTTTTGTTTAAGCATACAGTTGAGTCTGCTGTGTAGATTGTGGAAGTCAATGTCAGGCTCTTCTAAGCTTCCCAAATAGACAAAATGTGATTTCTGGTTAAAGTATGTGCTTAGGTTTCCCTTAATCTCTAGGAATCTATGTAAAGACAGTAGGAACATGAGAATTTAGATTAAAAAAGTCAGTTTGGATTCTTCATTAAGTCCTCAGTTTCTTGACTCAAGGGAGGTAAAGAGAAGAGTTTTGCACAAAAAAATTGAAAGCACATCTCTGCTTGATTATCATTGCTTCCTAGTAGGTGAAGATATTCCACTCTTTGTATTGGATTGTAGTTGTAAAATGAGGGGATTAGAAAGCTGTCACCACCACCGTTTAAGGTAAGTAATTTCTAATTTCTTTCTTTCTTTTTTTTGTAGAGTCAGAGTCTCACTTTATTGCCCTCGGTAGAGTGTTGTGGCGTCACGCAGCTCACAGCAACCTCCAACTCCTGGGCTTAGGCGATTCTCTTGCCTCAGCCTCCTGAGTAGCTGGGACTACAGGCGCCTGGCTGTTTTTCTGTTTTGCAGTTCGGCCAAGGCTGGGTTTGAACCCGCCACCCTCGGTACATGGGGCCGGTGCCCTACTCGATGACCCACAGGCGCTGCCCTCTAATTTCTTTTATTTGCTTATGGAGAGCATTTTTGCCCCTCTATAATGCTGGGCTAGGTAGAATAATGAATGTGAGTGGAGAAAAGAGTCCCAAGTTAGAGATGGTAGCTTTATGAATTGAAAATCCCAGTCACTCCCTGAATGATCGGTGTGTATCACATTGGACAATTAAGTTCATGAACTCATCTTTTTTTTTTTTTTTTTTGCAGGTTTTGGCCAGGGCTGGGTTTGAACCCGCACTGCCCTTTTTTTTTTTTTTTTTTTTAAGACAATCTCACTTTGTCACCCTGGGTAGAGTGCCATGGCATCACAGCTCACAGCTACCTCCAACTCTTGGGCTTAAGTGATTCTCTTATCTCGGCCTCCCAAGTAGCTAGGACTACAGGTGCCACAATCATGCTTGGCTATTTTTTGGTTGTAGTTGTCATTGCTGTTTGGCAGGCCCAGGCTGGGTTCGAACCCACCAGCTCCCGTAGTCCTAGCTACTTGGGAGACTGAGGCAAGAGGATCACATAAGCCTAGGGGTTCAAGGCTGCAGTGAGATATGTGAGCTATGATCAGGCCATTGTACTCCAGCCTAGATGACAGAGTAAGACCCTGTTTCAAAATAAATAATTAATATGAAAACATGGGGCCCAAACCCCATGGTTTGAGGTTGCTATGAGCTGTAACACCACAGCACTCTACCCAGGGTGATAGCTAAGACATTAAATAAGGAATATAGAAATCACTTTAAACTGCCACTTTATTATTAACTTATTTATTTTGAGACAGTGGTTTTGTCACCTGCAGTAGAGTGCCATATCTTTAGAGACAGGGTTTCCCTCTTGCTTAGGCCAGTCTCAAACTTATGAGCTTAAGCAATCCACCTGCCTCAGCCTCCCCAGAGTGCTAGGATTACAGGCTAAACTGCCACTTTTATGACTAGTTTGCTGTTCTATGCCCAAATAACGTTGGGAGAATGCTTGCCCATCACATGATGATAAAATTATTAATCAAATATTTTTTTTTTTTTTTGTTTTTTGAGACAGAGTCTTGTTGCCCTTGGTAGAGTGCCATGGCTAATAGCCCACAGCAACCTCAAACTTTTGGGCTCAAGTGATCTCTTGCCTCAGTTTTTCATTTCCTTTAAGAGGAAAAAAGTATAGAAGTTAATTTCATGGAGTTCCTTCTTTGTGTGGCAGCTGATGATGTAGAAGAGTATATGACTGGGTATATATGATTCTAAGACGTAAATGAAAAGTCATGAGCACATGAATTCTTGGTAAGATTCCAGATGAGATTAATGACAACAGACAATCAAGGATATAGCTATTGCAGTAAAAGAACTCTTGATACAGGTGATGCCTGTAGCTCAGTGGGTAGGGCACCAGCCACATACACTGAAGCAGGCTGGTTTGAACCTGGCCCGAACCTGTTAAACAACAATGACAACTGCAACAAAAAAATAGCTGGGCGTTGTGGTGGGCGCCTGTAGTCCCAGCTACTTGGGAGGCTGAGGCAAGAGACTTGCTTGAGCCCAGAAGTTTTTTGCTGTGAGCTGTGACGCTACGGCACTCTACCGAGGACAACATAGTAAAATTCTCTCTCAAAAAAAGAAAAATAAATAAAAAAGAACTCTTAGTACAACGAATAATGTCTTCAAGAAATATTCATACCAGGGTTAGTGCCTATAGCTCAGAGGCTAGGGAGCCAGCCACATACACCAGCGCTGGCGGGTTCGTATCCAGCCCGGGCCAACTACAACCAAAAAATAGCTGGGCGTTGTTGCAGGCTCCTGTAGTTCCAGCTACTTGGGAGGCTGAGGCAAGAGAATTGCTTAAGCCCAAGAGTTTGAGGTTGCTGTGACGCCATGGCACTCTACCAAGGGTGACAGAGTGAGACTCCGTCTCAAAAAAAAAAAATATTCATACTAGAACAGCAAGGCATTTGAACACCAAAATAAAGAATTTGTAAAGTACTCCAGAAGTTTCAAAATACTCTGAAAAATGTAAAGATGGCAAAGGCAATAAATGTACGCACAAGTGCCAACTGACTAATTCATCAAACTAACTTAATACTTCTGAACTTGAAAAAGGGTGGCATGCAAGTTATATATGTTAAGAGATGTGCTTCTTGGCTTGGCACCCGTAACTCTGGCTAGGGCACCAGCTACATACACTGGGGCTGGTAGGTTTGAACCCAGCCTGGGCGTACTAAACAACAATAACAACTACAACAAAAAAATAGACAGGTATTGTAGCAGGTGTCTGTAGTCCCAGCTACTTGGGAGGCTGAGGCAAGAGAATCACTTAAGCCCAAGAATTTGAGGTTGCTGTGAGCTGTGATGCCACTCTACCAAAGGCAACATAGTCTGTGTTTCAAGACAAAAAAAAATATATGTGCTCCTCAGTGGCAGTATTGAACTGGCTTTATCTGTAAATTTTACAGGTTGTGTAATTTATTAGTCCCTCTTGACGAGATCTGTTCTGAGGTTACTTGGGCTTATTGCCATTTTACACCATATTTTGTTGTAAAATGTAGCTTAATCACAATCTCAAATTGAAATTTTTGAAAAAAAGCCTTTGTCAAATTGAAATTTTTTTTTTTTTGCAGTTTTTGGCCGGGGCTGGGTTTAAACCCGCCACCTCCAGTATTTGGGGCCGGCGCCCTACTCCTTTGAGCCATAGGCGCTGCCCAAATTGAAATTTTTGTATCAACTTTTGCTATTATCATTTTTTTTCTTTGAGACAGAGTCTCACTTTGTTACCTTTGGTAGAGTGCTGTGCGTCATAGCTCATAGCAACCTTAAACTCCAGGGTTCAAGTGATTTATTCTCTTGTCTCAGCCTCCCACGTAGCTGAGACTATAGGTGCCTGGCACAGTGCCGGGCTATTTTTAGAGACGAGTTCTCGCTCTAGCTCAGGCTGGTCTCGAACTGGTGAGCTCAGGTGATCTGCCTGCGGGATTATAGGTGTGAGCCACTACACCCGCCATTATCATTATTAATTAATATTATTATTTTTGGAGACAAAGTCTCACTCTGTTGCCCAGGCTAGAGTTTGAGACCAGTCTGAGCAAAATAGCAATACCCTATCTCTACAAAAATTAGCAGGGTGTAGGGGCATGCACCTGTAGTCCCATCTACTGGGGAGGCTAAGGTAAGAGGATGACTTAAGCCCAGGAATTTGAGGCTGTAGTGAGCTGCAGTGGCAGCACTGCACTCTAACACAGGCAATAGAACGAGACCGTGTCCAATAAAAATAAAACAAACAATTTAAAAAAGCACCAAACAGGTCAGCTGGATAGTTTGGAATTTCAAATCATATGGTCACAAAAATCTACAACTTAATATTAAATTTTCTTATCATTAGGAGATTTTAACCCTATAGCCATTTGTTTATGTGGCCTTGGATATTTATAGTTTTATTATGCTCAGTCAATAACAAAATAACTTAAACTCTAGAGTTTTTAAGTTTTTATTTAAAAAGTGTTTATTTTTAGAAGGATTTCATTCAAAGTGATGAATATTTTAATTAGCTCGTTTTAATTCTTCCAAATTGTATTCATAATTCATAATATTGCTTTGTACCCTATAGATGTAAATAGCTACAAAACTGTAGCTATGTGGGCGGCTCCTGTGGCTCAGTGAGTAGGGCGCCGGCGCCATATGCCGGAGGTGGCAGGTTCAAACCCAGCCCCGGCCAAAAAAAACCCCCCAAAAACTGTAGCTATTATTAATAATAGTATTTATAATATAGAAATTAAGTTTTTATGTTTCATTTGCTAAAGCATCTCTCCATTTTAGAGAAACTTAAGTAAAAATTAAAACATCTTGCTGGTGTCCGGGAGACAGTCATTCGTTATCCATGGGAAATTGTTATAGCATCCTCCTCCATATTAAATCCATGGTTCCTCAAGTCCCTTATATAAAACAGTATAGTATTTATTTTTTTTTTTTAATTTCAGTCTTGTTTATTAACATGGCATCAAGAACATGGGTTTTTAAGATAGACCAACATTTGAATTCTGGCTTGGCTGCTTACTTTGCACTTTGGGGAAAGGTGTCATCCACCTCTCTAGACCTCAGTTTCCTTAGCTGTAAAAAGTTTCTGCCTACACCTCCTGCCCCATTAGATTGGTGTAGGAACTGGACAATACATTCAGGTTGGCTGCCTTCTGAGTTCCCTGGACACACTGTATCCGATGTACAAAGTGTGGTTTCATCCCAGGCAAGCACTCAGTCAGTCGTGGCCCTTGTGACTTCCTGAGCCCTCCATGGTACCTAGAAGCTCAGGAGAAACAGATTCAGTTGACAATATTCCATGCCCTCCAGGGTTTTTGCAATTTGGTTGGTTTTAATAATCTGAAGACAGATTATTAAATTGTTAGAGAAAAAGATGCAAATACTTTCCAATAATTACACTATAGACTGTGTGGTTCCAGATGTAAATGCTGTGGCATTGGATTTGCACGGAGGGAGAAGGGGTAGCAAGAGGCTGTGGGAGGTGATGCTGGGTGTGGGAGATATGAGCAGGACAACTGGCTGCTGGGGTGACAAAACAGTATAGTATTTACATGTAACCTGTGTTACTTTATTGTTTGGGGAGAATGACAGTGGAAAAGTCTGTATGTGTTCATTGCAGATACAACCATAATAGACCTAACTATGTTATCCATCATCCACAGATAAAGGCCTACCATTTTTCTTTTCTGATACCTTAAGTGGGAATAGACAAGTACTAGAATAAAATTATTTATTTATTTATTTTTTTGAGACAGAGCGTCAAGCTGTCACCCTGGATAGAGTGCTGTAGCATCACAGCTCACAGCAACCTCCAATTCCTGAGCTCAAGCGAGTCTCTTGCCTCTGCCTCCCAAGTAGCTGGGACTACAGGCACCCGCCACAATGCCCGGCCATTTTTTGGTTGCAGCCATCATTGATGTTTGGGCGGCCCCGGGCTGGATTCAAACCCGCCCGCTCGGGTGTACATGGCTAGTGCTTTAGCCCGTTGAGCCACAGGCACCGAGCCTAGAATAAAATTTTTTTTTTTTTTTTTTTTTTGAGACAGAGCCTCAAGCTGTCACCCTGGATAGAGTGCTGTGGCATATAGCTCACCCCAGCCTCCAATTCCTGGGCTCAAGCGAGTCTCTTGCCTCCGCCTCCCAAGTAGCTGGGACTACAGGCGCTCGCCACAACACCCGGCCATTTTTTGGTTGCAGCCGTCATTGTTGTTTGGCCGGTCCAGGCTGGATTCGAACTCGCCAGCTCAAATGTGCATGGCTGGCGCCTTAGCCCATTGAGCCACAGGCGCCGAGTCTAGAATAAAATTTTTTATAGCCGGGCATTGTGGTGGGCGCCTGTAGTCCCAGCTACTCGGGAGGCTGAGGCAAGAGAATTGCCTAAGCCCAGGAGTTGGAAGTTGCTGTGAGCTGTGTGATGCCATAGCACTCTACCGAGGGCGGTAAAGTGAGACTCTCTCTACATAAAATAAATTTTTTTTTTAAACCTTATGATTCACTTACATCGTACTATGTACTGTTTTGGTGCTAACAACATAGCTTCACAGTGGGAAGAACTTGAAGACATTTTTACAAACTGACTCTTCACTTACTAGGTTGTTTTCCAGTTGATACTGTTGTATACTTCTATCAGTTACATTGCTTTTGGTTTCATCAGGTTTTCATCACTGCTATAATATTTAGAGCATTACTAATGTTAGGGAACATTTCTCTACTTTGTTTTCAGGTATGACAGCAGTTGTCTGTACTTACCCCCTTGACATGGTTAGAGTTCGCCTAGCATTCCAGGTGAAAGGGGAACACACCTATACAGGAATTATTCATGCATTCAAAACAATTTATGCAAAGGTATTTAGTATTCATCGTTCTCATCTATAGCATGTCAATTTATGTTTAGGAAAATATTTTGTATGTTATCTAAATAGTTAATAATCTAATTAATACTATAATTGCTGATATATAGTATTAATAATAACAACTATGAAAGTGTATCTTTGTTTTTCATGTTAGGTCCTAAAGTAACTTTTCCATTATAAAATGTGCTTTTGTTCTTTGATGTTTATCAATAATGAAGCACAATGTAATCTTTCTTCTAATTTTCCTTCACTGAAAAGGAAGGCGGTTTCCTTGGATTTTACAGAGGCCTGATGCCTACTATATTAGGAATGGCGCCATACGCAGGTATGTTTCAAATTTGGCTGAATCCTAATTTATTTGTTTAAAATATTTCACCAGTTTTAGCTATGTGGGAGGCTGAGGCAAGAGAATCGCATAAACCCAGGAGTTGGAGGTTGCTGTGAGCTATGTGACGCCACGGCACTCTGCCGAGGGTGATAAAATGAAACTCTGTCTGTACAAAAAAAAAAAAAAGTTCACCATTTTATTATGAAATGATGCCATCTGAAAAAGTACTTTTAACTAGGAAATGATGAAGATAGAATTAAGATCCACATATGCTTGTATAGCTTGTATGCAAAGATGACTAGTTATGTACAATGAATAGACATTGTACTTTTGTATCTTTTTTCTTAATAGTGGAGCCAGTGTAGTCTTGTTAACATATATTTATATTAGATGACTGTTAAGGATTCAGTTTTTATGAAAACTGAAAGTCATCTTTTGGCCAAGCACAGTGGCTCACATCTGTAATCCTAGCACTTTGGAAGGCCAACTTGGGAAGATTGCTTAACATCAGGAATTTGAGACCAGCCTGGGCAACATAGTGAGACCCTGTTTCTTTCTTTTCTTTTTCTTTTTTTTTTCTTAAGACAGAGTCTCAAGCTTTCACCCTGGGTAGAGTGCTGATGCATCATAAATCACAGCAACCTCCAACTCTTGGTCTCAAGCAATCCTTTTGCCTCAGTTTTTCTGTTTTCAGTAGAGGTCTCACTTTTGCTCAGGCTAGTCTCGAACTTGTGAGCTTAAGTGATCGACCTACCTCGTCCTCCCAGAGTGCTAGGATTATAGGTATGAGCCACTGCTCCTGGAAACCCTATTTCTTTACAAAAAAATTAAAAAAGGGGGGGGCGGCGCCTGTGGCTCAGTGAGCAGGGCGCTGGCCCCATATAGGGGTTCAAACCCGGCCTGGCAAATTGCAACAACAAAAAAAATAGCCGGGCATTGTGGAAAGTTCCTATAGTCCCAGTTACTCGGAAGGCTGAGGCAAGAGAATCGTCTAAGCCCAAGAGCTGGAGGTTGCTGTGAGCTGTGGCACTACAGCACTCTACCAAGGGCGACAAAGTGAGACTCTGTCTCTAAAAAAAAAAAAAAAAAGAAAGAAAAGAAAATTAGCCAGTCATCTTGGTGTTTTTCTGTATTCCTAGATACATGAGGGGCTGAGGTGAAAGAATGGTTTGAACCAAGGAATTTGAGGTTGCAGTGAGCTATGATAGTGCCGCTGGACTCCATCCTGGGCAAGAGTGAGACCCTGTCTCTAAAAAACAAATATTTTTTTCCTCATTACAAATAGCAAAGTTTGTTATGGAGGATTTTGAAAATATAGAAAAGTACAAAGAAGAAAAATAAGGATTCCTACAGTCTTCCAATCTCCCCTATTACCATGTGTTAATTCCTGTTTCTTTTTTAAACCTAAACATTTTATTTTGGAAATTTACGTATAGTTGTGTCAGAAAACAAAATTACAACAAATTTAGTTTAATGATCTCAGCTGGTCTTATTTGCAGTTATAGAATTTCATAAAATATGCTAGGTGCAGTTTCTCGTGCCTGTAATCCAAGCACTCTGGGAGGCTGCAGTGGGTGGATTGCCTGAGTTTGGGAGTTCAAGACCATTCTGAGCCAGAGTAACACCTTATCTCTAAAAATAGCCGGGCGTTGTGGTGGTCCCTTGGAGTCCCAGCTACTTGGGAAGCTGAGACAAGAGAATTGCTTGAGCCCAAGAATTTGAGGTTGCTGTGAGCTGTGATGCCACGGCACTATACCAAGGGTGACAAAGTGAGACTCTGTCTCAAAAAGAAAAAGAAAAGGAAAAGAAAAAAGAATTCCATAAAATAGAATAAGTGTTCCAATGAGTTGAGCAGAGAAAGTTGATTTATAGACAGAAAGGGCTGAAGAAAGCAGAAACAAAGAAAGAGCAGATTTGTTATTTCAAAGTTACTTTCCTTGTAAGGCAGGGACAAGGAGACAGAGTAATAGAAAAATAACTTACTTCTGGTCACACTAGGCTACTTTTTTGGTGTTAAGGATTGAAGCAGAGGGAACTTCATTATAAAGCCTATTAATAATTGAAAGCCCTGATTGGGAAATTGACTATTAACTCTTGTCCTGATTTCTCAGAAGGTCAGGCAACAACTCAGTTTTAGTTTGATGATACGGAACTTTAGTATGGGTGACTCCATTTTTATTTTTAGTCTGGTTTGTTGTTTATAGTGCAGGATCTTAGTCTAAAACAATGACTTCCCTCAGACTGGTCTCCAAGTCCTGAGCTCAAGTGATCCACTTGCCTTGGCCTCCCAGAGTGCTAGGATTACAGGCATGAGCCACCCCGCCTGGCCTGTAGTGTCTTTTAATGAACAGAAATTCTGTTTTTAGAGGGTTGTAGCTTATTGAGATATAATTCTCATATCATCCAATTTACCCCTGTAAGTGTATAATTAGATGGTATTCTATATATTCACAGTTGTAATTCACCACAATAAATTTGAGAACATTTTTATTACCCCAAGAAACCATGCACCTTTAATGATCACCCCTAGTTCTAAGTAACCAGTAATCTTTCCACCTATATAGATTTGCCTAGTCTACACGTTTTATATAAACAGAAGCACATTATATATGATCTTTTGTAACTAACTTCTTTTTTTTTTTTGAGACAGAGTCTCACTTTGTCTCCCATAATAGAGTGCTATGGCATCACAGCTCACCACAACCTCAAATTCTTGGGCTTAAGTGATTCTCTTGCCTCAGCCTCTCAAGTAGCTGGAACTACAGGCACCCTCCACAATGCCTGGCTAATTTTTAGAGATGGGGTCTCGCTCTGGCTCTGGCTAGTCTCGAACCTGTGAGCTCAGGCACTCCATCCACTTTGGCCTCCCAAGTTCTGGGATTATAGGCATGAGCCATTGTGGCTGGCCCTAACTTCTTTTTTTTTGTTGTTGTTGAGACAGAGTCTTGCTATGTTGCCCTCTATAGAATTGTGTGACATTAAAGCTCACAGCAAACCCAAACTCTTGGGCTTGAGCGGTTCTCCTGCCTCAGCCTCCTGAGTAGCTGGGACAATAAGTATCTGCCACAACACCGGCTTTTTTTTTTTTTTTTTTTTGAGACAGAGCCTCAAGCTGTCACTTTGGATAGAGAGCTGTGGCATCACAGCTCACAGCAACCTCCAATTCCTGGGCTCAAGCGAGTCTCCTGTCTCTGCCTCCCAAGTAGCTGGGACTATAGGCGCCCACCACAACGCCCAGCCATTTTTTGGTTGCAGCCATCGTTGTTTGGCGGCCCGGGCTGGATTCGAACCCGCCAGCTCAAGTGTACGTGGCTGGCGCCTTAGCCCATTGAGCCACAGGCATTGAGCCTTTTTTTTTTTTTTTTAGAGAAAGAGTCACACTTTATTGCCCTCGGTAGAGTGCCTTGGCGTCACACAGCTCACAGCAAACTCTTAACTCCTGGGCTTAGGCGATTCTCTTGCCTCAGCCTCCAGAGTAGCTGGGACTACAGGTGCCCGCCACAACACCCAGCTATTTTTTTGTTGCAGTTTGGCTGCGGCCGGGTTTGAACCTGCCACCCTCAGTATATAGGGCCGGCGCCTTACCGACTGAGCCACAGGCGCCGCCCTTTTTTTTTTTTTTTTTTTGAGACAGAGTCTCACTCTGTTGCCCTCTACCAACAGTCCTTGGTAGAGTGCTGTTGGCTTCACAGCTCATAGCAACCTCAAACTCTTGGGCTTAAGCGATTCTTTTGTCTCAGCCTCCCAAGTAGCTGGGACTACAGGCACCTGCCGCGATGCCTGGCTATTTTTTTGGTGCCATTTTCATTGTTGTTTTAGCTGGCCCTGGCCAGCCTCAGTGTATGTGGCCAGCGCCCTACGCGCTGAGGTATGGGTACCTCCCGGGCTTTTTTCTGTTATAGTTGTTGTTGTTTAGCAGAACTGAGCTGGGCTCGAACCCGCCAGCCCTGGTGTATATAGCCAGTACCCTAACCACTGAGCTATAGGCGCTGAATCCCAACTTCTTTTAGTTAGCAAAATATTTTAAAGTTTATCCATGGTGTAGAATGTATTCCATTCCTTTCTATGTGCAAATGCTATTCCATTATATGGATATGCCACATTTTATTCATTTATCAGTTGATAGACATTTGGATTGTTTCTACTTTTTGGGTAATATAAATAATGCTGCTATGTACAACTTTTTATGTGGATATCTATTTTCTTTTCTCTTGGATATATATCTAGAAGTGGAATTACAAAGTCAATTGGTAACTATGTTTAACATTTTGAGAAAAACCCATTTCCTAGTGACTGCATTATTTTACATTCCCATGAGCAATATAAGAGGGCTTCAATTTCTGTGTATCTCTTCCAATACTTGTTATTATCTGGTTTTTGGTTACAGCCATCCTACTGAGTGTCAAGTGCTATCTCATTGTGGGTTTTTATTTTTTTTGAGACAGAGTCTCATTTTGTCACCCTCGGTAGGGTGCTGTGGTATCACAGCTCACAGCAACCTCCAACTCCTGGGCTTAGGTGATTCTCTTGCCTCAGCCTCCCAAGTAGCTGGGACCACAGGTGCCTGCCACAATGCCCGACTCTCATTGTAGTTTTGAACTTCATTCTCTTCTTCTTCTTTTTTTTTTTTTTTTGAGATAAGAGTGTCACTCTGTCACCCTTGGTAGAGTGCTCGGTAGAGTGCTGTGGTGTCACAGCTCACAGGGACCTCAAACTCTTGGGCTTAAGTGATTCTTTTGCCTCCGTCTCCCAAGTACCCGGGACTACAGGTGCCTGCCACAACGCCTGCTATTTTTTTGTTGTTGTTGCAGTTGTCATTGTTGTTTAGCTGTCCCGGGCTGGGTTCGAACCCGCCAGCATGTGGCCGGTGGTGTAACCACTGTGCTACGGGGGCCAAGCCTACTTTATGCTTTTTTTTATTTTCCAGAATTTCAGGACTATAGATAGTCTGCTAGTCCATATATATTTTAGAATTAGGTTTTCATGTTGTTGATATTTTTAATTAAATTTCAATGGTCTTGGACATTTTTTGTAAGATAAATTCATTCACAGACACATTGTAAGTGATTTGATTTTTAGACAATTATGTTTTCTGTTTGCTTGATTTAATTTTTATATGATCATAGCCACCCATTTTCCTACATGTTGATTTTATAGCAGCCAACATGTTACTTGTAGATGCTGTGGGTTTTCCACATGGACAGTCATATTCTGTGCAAATAATTGCTTTTTAAATTTACATTCCAATCTTTTATTTAGTTATGATTATCCTATCTTACTATATTGGCTAAAGACATATGGTGAAGCAATGAAAATAAGTGATGATGGCTCGGCACTAGCCACGTACATCTGAGCTGGCGGGTTTGAATCCAGCCCAGGCCCGCCAAACAACAATGATGGCTGCAACCAAAAAAAATGACCAGGCGTTGTGGTGGGCGCCTGTGGTCCCAACTACCTGGAAGGCAGAGGCAGGAGACTTGCTTGAGCCCAGGAATTGGAGGTTACTGTGAGCTGTGATGCCACGGCACTCTATCCAGGGTGACAGCTTGAGGCTCTGTCTCAAAAAAAAACCAAAAAAAAAACTTCATTGTGGGAAAATTTTTAAATATTAGTTTAATTTCTAGAATCATTATAAGACTATTCAGATTTTCTGTCTCTTTGTGAGGTTTTTTTTTTTTTTATTTTTGAGACAGAGCCTCAAGCTGTTGCCCTGGGTAGAGTGCCCTGGCATCACAGCTCACAACAATCTCCAACTACTGGGCTCAAACAAGTCTCCTGCCTCTGCCTCCCAAGTAGCTGGGACCACAGGCCCCCGCCACAATGCCTGGCCATTTTTTGGTTGCAGCTGTCCTTGTTTGGCGGGCCCGGGCTGGATTTGAACCTACCAGCTCAGGTGTACGTGGCTGGCGCCTTAGCCGCTTGAGCCATAGGCGCCGAGCCTCTTTGTGAGGTTTTTTTTTTTGCAGTTTTTAGCCAGGGCTGAGTTTTAACCCACCACCTCTGGTATATGGGGCCGGAGTCCTACTCCTTGAGCCACAAGCGTCACCCTGTGAGGGTTTTTTTTAACCACTCTACTAATGAGGATATACTGTTATTTTTTTAATTTCCCCATCTTTTTTTTTCTTTTGTAGAGACAGAGTCTTACTTTATCATCCTCATAGAGTGCTGTGGTGTCACACAGCTCACGGCAACCTCCAACTCCTGGGCTTAGGCGATTCTCTTGCCTCAGCCTCCCAGAAGCTGGGACTACAGGCGCCCACCACAACGCACGGCTAAAAGGCAGTTTTTTTTTTTTTTTGCAGTTTTGACCAGGGCTGGGTTTGAACCTGCTCCCCCCACCCCCCCACCGGTATATGGGCCAGCACCCTACTCCTTGAACCACAGGCACTACCTAATTTCCCCATCTTATAATTATTTTTTTTTGGTAGAACTGTCTTACTATTTCCCTGATAATCGAGCTTTTTTCTCCTTTATTTTATACTTTTTTATGTCTTTATGTTTTAGGTATTTTCTTTTTAAGCATCCTAGAGCTGTGTATTTTTTTTTTTCAATCTAGTCTGAAACATCTTTTTGTTTCCAGTTTGTCCATTTGGTATTTATTGTTATCATTGATATATTTGGACTTGTATGGGGAATCTGTACTTTGCTACTTGTTTTCTACTTACTGCTTTTCTCTTTATGTTTCTTTTTACCACTTTTTAAATCTTATTGGCCTGAATTCTTACTCCCAGTACTCTTTTGTGAATATGTATTTTTTGCTGCTTCCTGGGTGAAGTGGGTCTTTGATTAGGAGATCATTGCCCAAGGTATCTTACTATCTATTTATGTTGCTTATTAATCTCTGAGTACCCTATAGGTTTACATTGGGAATGCTTTTTTCCGAAGAATCTTTTTTGAAGCTTCTACTAGGAGCTCCTATTCAGAACTGGGCTCTGCCTGAGAGTTTCAGACTCCGTGATTCTACTTCTGTAGGCCCAATGACAGGATTCATCTCAATGTCTCTGCTGTCATTGCATCTATATGCAGTTACTTTACCTCCCTTATGGGCCCACACTCCCAGTCAGGGATCAGCTTATGTTTTGGGGGAGACCGTAGTGCTGGCAGGATTCTTGGGAGACCTTTCCATCCTTTTACAAGCCCAGTAATAGATGCAGTTTTTCTGCAATGGTAAAGTGCCTCAGAATGTTTAGACTGCCTTTGTGCTAGAAGGAGAATTCTTTACTTTTTGCTATATTTTCCTTATTCTTTTTTAGTTTTCATTTTTACTTTTCAGTTTTTATTTTTTATTTTTGAGACCGAGTCTTATACGGTCACCTTGGGTAAAGGGCTGTGGCATCATCATTGCTCAAAGCAACCTCAAATTCTGGGGTTCAAACTATTCTCTTGTGTCAGCCTCCTAAGTAGCTAGGACTACAAGCATGTGCCACCATGCCTGGCTACTTTTTCTATTTTTTTAATAGAGATGGGGTCTCACTCTTGTTCAGGCTGGTCTGAAACCCCTAAACGCAAGCTATCCTCCCACCTTGGCCTTGCAGAGTGCTAGGATTACAGGAGTGAGCTACCATGCCTGACCTACTTTTCAGTTTTAAAGTACATATTTTTTACATAGTTCTTATAGTATGTGTGTGTGTATATAATTAAAAAAATTTTCCCATTCCCCAAATATTTTTCACATTTTTGAATATTCTTCAGAAATGTCTTTTTTTTTTTTTTTTTTATGAGGCAGAGTCTCATTTTCTCACCCTCAGTAGAGTGCTATGTATCATAGCTCACAGCAACCTCTAACTCTTGGGCTTGAGTGATTCTCTTGCCTTGGCCTCCCGAGTAGCTGGGACTATAGGTGCTTGCCACCATCCCTGGCTATTTTTAGAGATGAGGTCTCATTCTGGCTCAGGCTGGTCTTGAATCTGTGAGCTCAGCTAATCCACCCACCTCCGCCTCCTGGAGTGCTAGGATTACAGGGGTGTTTTTGTTTGTTTGTTTGTTTGTTTTTGAGAGAGAAGCTCACTCTGTTGCCCTGAGTAGAGTGCAGTGTCATCAGAGCTCATAGCAACTTCAAACTCTTGGGCTTAAGATACCTTCTTGCCTCAGCTTGCACAATAGCTGAGACTACAGGCACCTGACGCAACACTCTCAGCTAATTTTTCTGTTTTTAGTACAGATGGGATCTCGAGGTTGATCTTTTGCTCAGGCTGGTCTCAAACCCCTGAGTTCACGCGTTCTACTTGTTTCAGCCTTCCAGAGTGCTAGGATTACAGGCATGAGCCAGCTGGCTACAAACATCATTCTTATTAATTGTGTCATATTATGCTTAATACCATTCCACATCATTTAGCTATTTCTAATTTTTTCTACTCATTTTTAATTTGCTGTGAATCTTCTTGTCATTAACTTTTTCTGTATTTAAGTCTTAAGAATAGATTCTCCAAACATAAATGTATATGAATATTCTAAAATTATATATCAAATACTATAAGGTAGTAAGAATTTTGTATAAAGAACAAATGTATATATTGAGTTATTATCCTAGAGTATTTGTTAGTTTATTTGTTCTTAAGCTTCAGTTATCTTTTTAAATGTTTTTCAATTAAGTACATAGAAAGATATCTTGAGTAATGGTTAGTTAATAGGAATCTTGAATTCTATTCCTAATTTTGTTAATATACAATCTCAATAGATCTATTAAAATCAGTATCATGTGGCAAGTTTTAAGTAGATACTATATTTATTAGATTCTACATGTCTAATATGGACATTTCTCTTATTTTCATAATTCTTTCTTAAAGAGAATAGACACTGAGTTAAAATAACAATGCTTTGTTACTTCTGAATTTTTTGTCTCCATTTTATATAATCTCCACCATTATTGTAAATGTAATTGCCATATTTGCTTATAATTACTGATCTTGAATTTAATTTTACACATGTGCAACTGTTTAATTCTATTCATATATAAGGTGGCATTGTATCACTACTGCCTCCTTTAATGCACTGAAGTATAATAGTGTATGAAACCAATGCTACATATTTTACAGGTAGTAATTTCATCCTCTTTAGGTTATTTATAAATGTGAACTGTTTCTATCTTAGATTAAACCAAACACTCAAAATAGGTAATGCGTTCATTGTGTGAGAATGGTGTCTTTTTCACAGCTCATGCTCTGTTAAACATCATGGTAAATTTATATTTTGTTTTTCAGGTGTTTCATTTTTTACTTTTGGTACCTTAAAGAGTGTTGGCCTTTCCCATGCTCCTACTCTTCTTGGCAGACCTTCATCAGACAATCCCCATGTTTTAGTTTTGAAAACTCACATAAACTTACTTTGTGGTGGTGTTGCTGGAGCAGTAGCACAGACAATATCCTATCCATTTGATGTAACTCCTCGGCGAATGCAATTAGGAACTTCTCTGACAGAATTTGAAGAGTGCCTTACCATGCGGGATACCATGAATTACGTCTATGGACAGCATGGAATTTGAAAAGGATTATATCGTGGTTTATCTCTTAATTACATTCGTTACATCCCCTCTCAATCAGTGGTTTTTACAACATATGAACTTATGAAGCAGTTCTTTCACCTCAACTAAAAAAAAAAAAAATCATTATTTGTCTTCCTTGATAAACTCTGAGAGGCAGAAATAAAATGGGGGGCAAACATTACTTGAAGCAGGATATTTACCCTGTCACAGGAACCACTGGTATTTTAGTACTTGATCTTTTTTCTTTGTTAGTTACAAATCAAAGTGCTTACCATTCTTTTTGATGCCAAATGTTATACCTTAGAACACTGAAAAAATATTCCTTAGCTGATGCCTGCTAAACAATTGGGTGATTTGAAACCATTTTTGAGTTTTATTTGGAAGAACTAACTTCAAAACACTGTTCAAGAGGTTGCCATTAGCTTTATCATGCTCTTCCTAGCTTTTATTTGTAATCATGATTTTTAAAAGACTCTAACATTGTTTATTATTATTAAAATAAGCATGCTTGGTTGTATTGCAGAACAATGAGAACTGAAGTTTTAAGTTCTATAAAACAGCCAGGATTGAAGTATTATTATCTCTCTTATAATTCTGCCCTACTACATAAAAGGACACTTTTACCTTTATTTTTTAAAATAAAATTAATGCCCTATTTAAAAATTAACCATGGAGAGACTCAAAGAATGAAGAGAGGCTGGATGTGATGGCATCTGCCTGTAGTCCCAGGAGGCTGAGGCAGAAGGAACTATTGAGCCCAGGAATTTGAGGCCAGGCTGGGCAACATAGTGAGACTTCCTGTCTAAAATGAATGAAGGAAAGGTGGAAGGATGGATCAGGCTTTGCTCAAATGTTATTATCAGGTACTGTTTGTGATTTCCAAGTGTTTTTAGAAGTCCATGTATTTTCCAA
>CAUYRH010087451.1:0-49304 GCA_963574655.1 Perodicticus potto
GCTGGGACTATAGGCACCTGCCACAATGCCTGGCCATTTTTTTGGTTGCAGCCACCATTGTTGTTTGGCGGGCCCAGGCTAGATTCGAACCCGCCAGCTCAGGTGTATGTGGCTGGCGCCTTAGCCCGTTGAGCCACAGGCGCCAAGCCGGATTCTTGCTTCTTCATTCTTGTGATGCTTTACTAAGAAGAATAAATTCCACCTCCATCCAAATTAGTACAAAAGATATAAAGTCTCCATCTTTTTTAATGGCTAAATAGTATTCCATGGTGTACATGCTGCAGCTTGTTAATCCATTCCTGGGTTGGTGGGCTTTTAGGTTGTTTGCACATTTTGGTGATTGTAAATTGAGTTGCGATAAACAGTCTAGTGCACATCTCCTTATGATAAAAGGAATTTTTGTCTTCTGGATAGATGCCTAGTAATGGGATTGCAGGATCAAATGGGAGGCCTAGTTTGAGTTCTTTGAGGATTCTCCATACCTCCTTCCAAAAAGGTTGTATTTGTTTGCAGTCCCACCAGCAGTGTAAAAGTGTTCCCTTTCTCTCCACATCCACGCCAGCATCTGCAATTTTGAGACTGATGTGGGCCATTCTCAGTGGGGTTAGGTGATATCTCAGGGTGGTTTTGATTTGCATTTCTGTAATGATTAGGGACAATGAACATTTTTATATGTTAGCTAGCCATTCATCTGTCTTCTTTGGAGAAGGTTTATTCATGTCTCTTGCCTAGTGATATATAGGATTGTTTGCTCTTTTTTTTTGTTTGATGAATTTGAGTTCTCTGTAGATTCTAGTTATCAAGCTCTTATCGGATTCTTAATATGCAAATATCTTTTCCCATTCTGTAGGTCGTCTATTTGCTTTGGTTGTTGTCCACCTGGGTGTACAGAAACTATTCAGTTTAAGTCCCATTTGTTTATTTTTGTTGTTGCAATTGCCACGGAAGTCTTCTTCATAAAATCTTTCCCCAGGATACATTCTAGTGTTTTCCCCACACTTCCTTTGAGGATTTTTATTGTTTCATGCCTTAGATTTAAATCTTTTATCCATCTTTAATCAGTTTTTCTAAGTGGTAAGAGGTGCGGGTTCAGTTTTAGTCCTTTACATGTGGTTATCTAGTTCTCCCAACACCATTTATTGAATAGGGATTTTTTTCCCTAGAGTATGTTCTTGTTTGGTTTATCAAAGATCAGGTGGCTGTTAGATGTTAGTTTCATCTCAGTGGTTTTCTATTCCATTCCAAATGTCTATGTCTCCATTTTTGTGCCAGTACCATGCTGTTTTGATCACTATGGCCTTGTAGTATAGCCTGAAGTCTGATAGGGAGATACCTCCAGCTTTGTTTTTATTACTAAAAATTGCCTTTGCTATACGGGTTTTTCCTGGTCCCATACAAAATGAAGAATTATTTTTTCCAAATCTTGAAAGTGTGATTTTGGTATTTTGATGGGGATTGCATTGAATCTGTACATTACTTTGGGAAGTATAGACATTGTGGACAATGTTGATTCTTCCCAGCCAAGAGCATGGTATGTTATTGCATTTGTTAACATCTTCTGCTGTTTCTTTTCTTAGGGTTTTGCAGTTTTCTTTGTAGAGGTCCTTTACCTCTTTTGTTAGGCATGTTCCTAGGTATTTCATTTTTTTTGAAGCTACTGTGAAGGGAATTATGTCCTTGATTAGCTTATCATCTTGGCTGTTACTGGCACATACAAAGGCTGTTGATTTATGGACATTGATTTTATATCTTGAGACATTACCATATTTTTTGATCACTTCCAGGAGTCTTGTAGTTGAGTGTCTGGGCTTCTCTAAGTATAAGATTGGATCATTGGCAAAGAGGGAGAGTTTGACCTCCTTTGCCCCCATTTGGATGCCTTTTATTTAATTCTCTTGGCTGATTATATTGGCTAGAACTTCGAGCACTATGTTGAATAGTAGTAGTAATAGAGAACAGAGAAATACTGTTTTCCATCCCTTAACCCTAAGTCTTGATTTGTCCTTCAAGTCTTCAGTGGCGAATTCAATCCATTTTATTTATTGAGAGAATTGGTAAGTGTGGTGGAGTTCTATTTATCTTACCCTACGAAAGTCTGTTGTGTAGTTTTATTCTTTATGCTTTGTGGAAGCTAAGTTTTGACTTTTAGCTTCTGGGTGGTCCACTGTGATGGTGTTTGTTGAGGTACATCTTAAGTATTTCCTATAGAATTGGTCTTGTTGTGGTCCACTGTGATGGTCATTGTTGAGGTAGGTCTAAGTATATCCTGTAGAATTGGTCTTGTTGTGGCGAATTTCCTCAGCATTTGTATATCTGCAAAAGATTTGATTTCTGCATCAATTTTGAAGCTTAGTTTAGCAGGATACCGAATTCTGTACTGAAAATTGTTTTGTTTAAGAATGTTGAAGGTAGATGACCGTGCTTTTCTGGCTTGGAAGATTTCAGTTGAAGAGTCTGCTGTCATCCTAATGGCTCTACCTCTATAGGTCAGTTGGCGTTACTCCTGGCTGCTTGCAGAATTTTTTCTTTTGTCTTGACTTTGGACAGGTTCATTACAATGTGTCTTGGAGAGGCTCTGTTTGAGTTGAGATGACCGGGGCTTGATCTCTATCTTAAAGGAGTGTGTTGGGATTTTTAGTAAAACCTGGGAAGTTTTTGTTTTTGGTAATCTCTGGTAGGGCTTCCATTCTTTTGAGACAATCAGGGGTACCTATTAGTTGTATGTTTGAATGCTTCATGGAGTCTTAAAGTTCTTTAAGCAACTGTTCTGCTTTCTCTCTCTCCTTTCCTGCTTCTTTGACTACCTGAAATTTTATCTTATAGCTCTAAGATTCTTTCTTCTTCATGGTCTAACCTATTTTTGATACTTTCCACTGCATCTTTACATTTCCTGATTGTCTTCTTCATTTCCTTAAGCTCTGCCATATTCTTTCTATTTTCTATATTTGTCTTGTCTGACTTTTGGTTTTGTCTTTCCATTTGCTCATTCATGCTTTTTATTGTCTTTATCATCTATATTTTATATTCTCTTTCTGTCATATCCATTAATTCTTCATAGGTGGAGTCTTCTGCATAGCTGCCTCATGGTCCCTTGGGGGAGTTGCTATGTTTTCTTTTTTCTTATTGCCTGAATTTTTCTGTTGGTTCCTCCTCATGTGTTCTTTCTTCTTGTTCACCTCCTTGTCCTCCTTTTTCCTTTTCACTTCCTTTTTTGGTCATTATTATATTATTAAAAGCTAGTATTCATGGAGCATGGATTCCTTTGCATCATATATGTAATCACATACATGCTTTCTCTTAAAAACATGTCATCCCATCATATATGATTACATATATGATGCAAAGGAATCCATGCTCCATGAATACCAGCTTTTAATAATATAATAATGACCAATTTTTTTTTTTTTTTTTGAGACAAAGTCTCACTTTGTCGCCCCCAGTCAAGTGTTATGGTGTCACAGCTCACAGCAACCTCAAACTCTTGGGCTTAAATGATTCTCTTGCTCAGCCTCCCAAGTAGCTGGGACTACAGGTGCCCACTACAACGTCCGGACAACTACAAGAGGGACTTGATGTATGGGATGTATGTTTCTAAGAGAAAGCATGTATGTGATTACATATATATATAGTCATCACATACATCATGTATGTGATACATATAATGTAATCACACATATATATTCAGGTTACTGAAATATATCTATGATATGTGTGATTTCACACACACATATTTATATTTACTTATTTATTTCCAGTTACTGTGAGCATATAAACAACTAGGTTATAATATTTGCATTCGTTAGGTAAGTCCCTCTTGTAGTTAACTGTGATGAGAGTCCAGTGTCCATTGTTAGACAGTTTGTTTCTAACTCTTCCCTTTGAGAAATAAGCACCACAATAAATACATTTTTTTATTTTTAAAATTTTATTTATTTTTTTAACAATAAAATAATAAAACAGAGTCTTACTATGTTGCCCACAGTAGAGTGCAGTGGCGTTACAGCTCACAGCAACCTCAAACTCCTGGACTCCAGGGCTTAAGTGATTGTCTTGCCTTAGCACACACCCCCCCCGCCCCAGTAGATGGGAGTACAGGCACCCGCCACAACTCCTGGCTGTTTTTTTGTTGCAGTTGTCATTGTTGTTCAGCTGGCCTAGGCCAGTTGAACCTGCCAGCAGTCCATGTGTCTGGCACTGTAACTGCTGTGTTACAGGCGGGCACCGAGCCAATTTTTTTTTTTTGAGACAGAGTCTCAAGCTATCACCCTGGGTAGAGTGCCATGGCATCACATCTCACAGCAAAACCTCAAACTCTTGGGCTTAAGCGATTCTCTTGCCTCAGCCTTCCAAGTAGCTGGGACTACAGGTGCCCACCACAACGCCTGGCTATTTTTTTTATTGTTCTTGTTGCAGTTGTCATTGTTGTTTTAGCTGGCCTGGGCCAGGTTTGAACCCGCCAGCCTCAGTGTATGTGGGTGGCACCCTACCCACTGAGCTTTGGGCACTGCCCCATTTTTTTCATTTTAAATAAATGATTTATTTTAAAATCATTTTGGACTGCAAAAGCATTATAAAAACAGTAGAATTCTATAGACCCTTCACCCAGTTTTTTTTTTTTTGGTCGGGGCTGGGTTTGAACCCACCACCTCCAGCATGTGGGGCTGGTGCCCTACTCCTTTGGGCCACAGGCGCTGCCTATCTTTCACCAAGTTTCACTAATGTTAATATCTTATATAAGTATGGTACGTTTGTTAAACTAAAAGATTAATAATGGTACATTACTCTTAAGTAAACTTGCAAACATTTTTTATATTTCACTAGTTTTTCAGTTTTCTTTTTTCACAATAAATACATTGAACTGATTAAATTATTAATTATTTTCTAAGGATAAATATGTTATTCCTTTTCACTGTAGATATTTTTACTGATTCTCCGAGCTCTGCAACTCCTGACCCGATTGGTGTTGTCTCTACAGCCGATTCCTCTGAAGTTATCAGCGGCAAAGGTGAGGTTCTCAGTGATTCCAGAGCAAGGGGGCAGTTGATCAGAGAGAAGGCAGAAAGTATCACACTTAAAAAAATTGGTCATTATTGGCTTGGTGCCCACAGCACAGTGGTTGGTGGGTTTGAACCCAGCCCGGGCCAGTTGGGCAACAATGACAACTGCAACAGAAAAATGGCCAGGCATTGTGGCGGGCACCTGTGGTCCTAACTACTCGGGAGGCTGAGCTAAGAGAATCGCTTAAGTCCAAGAGTTTGAGGTTGTTGTGAGCTGTAACGCCACAGCACTCTACAGGGTGACAAAGAAAGACTCTTGTCTCAAAAAAAAAAAATGGTCATTGTTATATTATTAAAAGCTGGTGTTCATGGAGCTCGGATTCCTTCGAGCCTGCCTTGCACATGTCCCACATTAGGGCAGATGTGGACATGTTGAGTGGATATCTGATAATCTGAAGTTCATGTGCACACAGTGGCCTGTGGGAGATCTGGGCTTCATGGTGCATTAGTTTCTCTTCTGCAACTCAGGTAGAATGGTACCTGTCCTCATTAGTGTGGAGTGCTGGTGGGTGAAGGATTGTAAATTTTGAGATGCTCCAAGAAGGAAGCTCGATGCTATGCTCATTGGGGGCGTTGGCATCATCTGAAGTCTGATGGTCTACAAGTTGATTTTAGTAATTTCTGTATTTTTTTTTTTTTTTTTTGAGACAGAGTCTCAAGCTGTCGCCTTCAAGAGTGCTGTGGTATCACAACTCACAGCAACCTAAAACTCTTGGGCTTAAGCGATTCTCTTGCCTCAGCCTCCTAAGTAGCTGAGACTACAGTTGGCTGGCACAACACCTGGCTGGTTTTTGATTGCAGTTGTCCTTGTTGTTTAGCAGGCCCAGGCCAGGCTTGAACCCACCAGCCTCAGTGTATATGGCTAGTGCCCTACTCACTGAGCTACGGGTGCCGAACCAATTTCTGTATTCTTAAAATTATAACTGTGTTACGTCCCATATGTATTTGTCTGCAAGTTGCATATGTGCAAGGTGGGTATTAATATTGCTGAGGAAACTGAGACTCAGAGGTTAAATAATTTAAGCCATACAACAAATAAGAGATAGAATGTTTACCTGTTTCCAAATCCCATGTTTTCTTCTCTTCTTTACAGTTAACAGTAAAAAAGAATTATACTGTGGCTTTCTCTAAGCTGCCACAGTCTTAAATACCTTCATACAACCCTAAAGGATAGTTGATCACTCCCCATCTGGGTGTACTGGTGCTCTAGTCAGTGACTTAACCCAAGGAGATTATAGGATTAAAAAACAAAACAAACCTTATTTTGCTTAAGGGAAAGAAATCTTCCAAGAAGAGATCTACAGAGGATCCTGGAGTCTTTTCAGAAACGTCCAGCCAAGTTCTAGAAGACCACACCAAAGCGAAGACCAGCAAAGGAACCAAACAAAAGGAAACCTTTTCTAAGGGCACTGGCAATCCCAGTGCCAAAGGGAAGAGGAGCAAGGCTGGCAAAAAGAAATGGAGTGAGTCCTCCTCCAGTGAGGAAGAAGAGGGCACACGGGGCAGGCAGTTGGAGGCAACCCAGCGACGTCCACGTGGCCAGAAGCGGCGGGTGGCCTCCAGGGTTTCCTATAAAGAGGAGAGCGGGAGTGACAATGCTGGCAGTGGCTCTGACTTTGAGCTCTCCAGTGGGGAAGCCCATCACCTCTCTGATGAGGATTCTGAACCTGGCCTTCCAAGACAGAGGAGGGTGCCCACGGGTCAGAGGACAAAGGCTGGGTCCAAGAGTGCCTCCAGGACCCAGCATGGAAGCCACCGTCAGCACGTAGGCCTTCCAGCAGCAGCATCAAGCTCAACCAGTAAGAGAAGCCAGAAAATGTCCAGGGGCCGTGAGGAGGCAGCACGATGGAGCTCGGCTGGTGTGGATCAGTGGCTAGAGGTGTTCTGTGAGCAGGAGGAGAAGTGGGTATGTGTGGACTGTGTGCACGGGGCAGTGGGCCAGCCTCTGGCCTGTTACAGGTATGCCACCAAGCCCATCACCTATGTGGTCGGCATTGACAGTGATGGCTGGGTCCGAGATGTCACGCAGAGATATGACCCAGACTGGATGACAGCAACCCGCAAGTTACGGGTGGATGCCGAGTGGTGGGCGGAGACACTGAGACCATACCAGAGCCCCTTTACGGAAAGGGAGAAGAAAGAAGACTTGGAGGTAAGGCCTTGGCTGCTAGGGGCGCCAAGACCCAGTCAGATTATTAAAATATTCTCATCTTTGAGTACTTTATGTATGCCCAGCACTATGTCAGGTATATTTAGCATATTATCTCATTTTATTATCACAACACTCTGAAGCTGGGGTCATCATTGCCTTAATTTTAAAATAAAAGTTGCAGAGCTGACAGATTAACTGACTTGGTATTTGAACCCAGGTCCATGTGGCTTTGAAGCCTGTATACAGAAGCCCATATGTCCAGTTACAAATATGGAGCTTTAAAATAATTTCGGCAAGTTACACAACTGAGACTGAGTGAAAGTAGAGGTACTCACAGCATGCTGTTACCCTTTTCCCCTTGTGCGCGCACACACAGACGTGTGTATAGACGCTCCCGGGAAGGAGGGGACAGTGGAGAAGGCATGCGGGGAAGTAGAGGCTTCGAGAACATAATGCTGCTCTGCCACTTAGTCTGGAACCAACGCTGACGCCAGGAAGAAGGCCTGGTTGCCTGTGCATGGCATCACGCTGCTGCGTGAGCTCCGCGTGTCCACACAGGAGCACACTCAGATGTGCTGAGGGTTATATTTCCAGGCACTTGGGGCCTGTAAAGCGTGGGGTTATTTAGTATTTCCTGTAGTATCGCGGTTTGTTCCTTATTGAGAATTTGCTTCGCGAGTGCCCTTGGTTCTTTTTATTTAGTAATGACAAGTTAAATGGGAATTATATGGATGGTATTGTAACTCAGCTAAAAAAGGATCAGTGAAAGCCGAGCATGCATCGTCCCCTCCTGCTCTCGCCTACTCTTACTCTGGGGGGTTGACGAGATGCCGAGAGAAAACTTGGTGAAAAGGGTATGAACGGCAGCAGTAGAATCGTCTGCTGAGAAACCAGAGTCCCTGGCGGTGCAGCGAGAACGTGTACCAAGTACAGCTGGCCAGGGGAACAGGCGAAGGGTGTGGGCTGCTAGTCAGGTGAGCCCGCGTTGTGGAATAGTCACGTAGTGATAAGGCTGCCTTGCAGAAGAAAGCCGCATGTTTTTCTCCCTTGAAGATCTGTAATAGAGCAGACATTGGTCTGCTGGAGCTGATTAAGGTGTCTAATGGTTGGAAATAGGTTAGATGACTTTCTGAAATTTCCACAAGTCACACACTCTTCATAGCTTTTGATTAACCTGTAACTTAAAGCAGTCATTAGTGTTTGTGAAACCTCAACTCCATTATCTGTTGTCAAAACAGTTGGTCTGAGGATCATCTACCTCAAACCTGATTTCCTTGTCTAAAAAACATGCTCAGCACTGTCTGGCCTTTGCAGTTTCAGGCAAAACACCAGGACCAGCCTTTGCCCACCTCGGTTGGCTTATATAAGAACCACCCTCTCTATGCCTTGAAGCGGCATCTTCTGAAATTTGAGGCCATCTATCCTGAGACAGCAGCAATCCTTGGGTATTGTCGTGGAGAAGCTGTCTACTCCAGGTGCGTGGGCAGCCTGGCTGGCCTCAGGGGCTTCCTGATGGTCTGGAATTAGCAACCTTCTTTCTGGGCAAGGGGCTGGTAATGGAAGCTCATCCCATTGTTTAATAGAATTCTTAGGGGGTGGGCTATAGTGTGTGTATGTGGTGCTGTATGTTTGATGTTTGGGGAGGTTAAAGCTTGAAAATTAAAACAAGGATTAGAAGACTAGTGGTGGGGGGAGTCATGGGTGAAAATAAAAAGTAGAACAAATAAAAATTAAGACAATAAGAACACACAAGTGTAAGTTCAAAACATACCTGGAGTAAAGGATTTGATCGTGAAAGTTAAAATGAGTGAGTATTTTAATGGGTGTAGAGCCCTGTTGGAGATGATGAAAATGTTCTGGAAATGGACAGTGGGGATGGTTGCTCAGCATTGTGAGTGGCCCTGATGCTGCTGTAATGTTTTAATTTAATTTAATTTATTTATTTTTGAGACAGAGTCTCACTATGTCACCCTTGGTAGAGTGCTGTGGCGTCACAGCTCACAGCAACCTCAAACTCTTGGGCTTAAGCGATTCTCTTGCCTCAGTCTCCCAAGTAGCTGGGACTATAGGCACCCGCCACAACGCCCGGCTATTTTTTGGTTGTAGTTGTCATTGTTGTTTGGCAGGCCCGTGCTAGATTTGAACCTACTGGCTCTGGTGTATGTGGCTGGCACCATAGCCGCTAAGCTACAGGCAGTGAGCCTTATTTGTTTATTTTTTATCGTGGTAAAATATACGTAACATACAATTTACCATCTTAACCATTAAGTGTACAACACAGTGGCTTTAAGCACATTCACGTTGTCGTGTACCCATCACCACCATCCATCTCCAGCACTTTTTCCTCTTCCCCAGCTGAAACTCTGTCTTCATTAAACACTAAATTTCCATTCCCCTGTCCCCAGCCCCTGGCAGCCACCATTCTTTTTGTCTCAATGAGTGGGACTCCTGTAGGTAGCACATACAAGCAGAGTTACAGTACTTATACAGTACTAACAGTACTTATAGCTCTTTCGTGACTGGCTTATTTCTCTTAGCATAATGTCTTGAGGTTCACTGATGTTGTGGCATGTGTCAGAATTTCCTTTCTTTTGAAGGCTGAATTATGTTCCATTATATGTATAGATCACTTGGTTTATCATTTCATCTGTCAGTGGACACTTGGGTTGCTTCTGCCTTTTGGCTACTGTGAGTAATGCTGCTGGTGCTGGAGCACGGGTGTACATGTATCCCTTCAAGACCTTTTTTTCATTTGGAGGAGGACACATGTGCCTAGAAGTAGAATTGTTTAATTTTTTTTAGGATTTTCTGTGCTATTTCCATAGTGGCTGTACCATTTCACATTTTCACCAGTAAGGACACAGGGTTCCCCTTTCTCCACATCCTCACTGATGTTTGCTATTTTCTAGTTTTTGGTGATAGCTATTCTTCTGGGTGTGAAGTAGTTGGAAGTTGGCTTTTATTCTGAGAGAGCTGTGTCCTTTTCATGGATACTTTCCTTAGGAACATCTCTAGAGGATGCCTACCTGTCAGTTCCTCCAAGCCCTGCTTTCTCTCTCTTGTTTGAAGACCATGACCATGACATAATTACTCCTTATGGCAATCAAAGATGTTTGGCTCTGAGTGAGAGTATGAGTGGAGCTTTCAGGCTGTGGCAGAGTGATGTTATTAATAAAGAAGTGCTGCTGTGGCGCTTAGAAAGCCTCTGGTCCTCCCAGTGACCATGTGAGGTGGAAAGGACACATTACCCGTCACTGATATGTGAGGATACAGATGCTCCTTGATTTAGGTTGGGCTTATGTCCTGATAAACACATCATAATGTGAAAATAAGTCATATAAATTTCATCATTCAATTAAGATTGAAGATATCCTAAGTTGAAAATGTATTTAATACACTTAATTTACTGCACATCAGCGCTTAGCCTAGCCTACCTTACACATGCTTACGTTATCCTGCAGTTGGGCACAGTTGTCTAAAACAAAGCCTATTTTATAACAGATTGTTTAATATCTCGTGTAATTTACTGAACATTGTACTGAAAATCAAAAAGAGAATGGTTATATGGGTACTTGAAGTATAGTTTCTCTTGACTGCATATTGCTTTTGCATCATCATAAAGTTGAAGAATCCTGAGTTGAACCATTACTTAAGGCAGGGGCGTTCTGTACTGAGGCTCAGGAAGGTAAAGTGATTTGTCCGGGTCACCCAGCTAGGAAGTGACACAGGCAAGATTTGACTGGCATGGTACACTACGCTGACATTCTGCCTCAGACTTACAAGGGCCTGCTATTTACACCAGGAGGAAACTTGGTGCCCTCCTCACTGAGGCCCTTCTGTCTGGACAGAGGTAAGGGATGAAAACTAGAGAGATGGATGTGTCCTGTGAAAGCAGCCCTGATAAGGCTCATTGGAAAGTAGGATTGCTACAGCTGTGGTAAGCTGTTAGCTCTGAAGGGAGAGAGAAGCCAGAGGGTCTCTAAAACTCACAGGCTGCCGTGAATCATTTGATTGTTCTATATGCATGTATCTTAATTCCCCGACAGCTTATTGTGATTAATTTCCATTAGTCTTCTTTGGGTTCACTGCCTCCTCCCCTAGACACCTATCTCTACCCTGTGGTGGTTAGCAGCAGAACAGACCCTTAGCAGGCACCGGCTCAGTGGTGAGTAAACACAAGTGAACGTCCTACGCGCTGTGGTTTTCACCTTGTCCTCATAGGCTGCAGAGGGGCTGTCACTGGGCACTGGATAGCAGAGAAAAGGAAGACTTAGGAAGGGGAGTAGTGGTGGAGGCAAGGTGCAAAGCCTAAGACTGAGTAATTCCATGTAGGTTAGGATTTATAAGCAGACACGTATGCCCCAAAGACATGCAGGCAGTCCATGTTCAAGGCTGTTTGCTCATCGCAGCTCTTCTGGGTCCCCTAGGAGCACGGCCGGTTTCAGTGCTCGAGGCAGAGCCTGAGGAGGGAATCAGAAGAGCTGCGAGGTCATAGAAGGCTGAGTTTGTCCTTTGTCCCTCTATATTGGCTCCAGGGATTGTGTGCACACCCTGCACTCCAGGGACACGTGGCTGAAGCAAGCAAGAGTGGTGAGGCTTGGAGAAGTCCCCTACAAGGTAATAAGAGCTTGGGGTACCCTGTGGGGAGCAGGGTGAGGACTAAAGCTGGGAGGGAGAGCCGAGGGCAGAGGAGCGGTGACAAGGAGCTGCCCAGTGAGTGCCTAGGATAGGAATCCAGAGATGTCTCACTTCTGTGGCTTAAGGAGGATTTGAGGAGGAGAAAGATATAAGCCTTTAAAAAATATGTTTTATTATTGAGGTATTTGTAAGAAATATATCTTCCAAAACTATAAGAAATGTAGGCCAAAAACTCGGGTAAAAGCACAGATGTGGCCTTTATGAGCCATGTGACTTGAGGCAAATCATACCCCATCTTGGTCATTTATAAAAAGGAGATGAAAATACGACCTGCCTCTTGGGTTGTTGGAAAGATTAATTGAGTTAATCACATAAAGCACCGAGAATGACGCCTGGGTCAGAAGGACTCTGTTAGCTGGTGCTCTTTGTCATGAACGGAGGCCCCCTGAGCTGGCAGGTGTGTGGCGAGGACCGACTGAGGTGACAGCATCCAGCCCTGAGCACAGCGTCTGGGGTGAAGTGAACACTGGGGACTGGGAAGCCTGTGTCGTGACCCACAGCTGTGTCCTCTGGCACAGATGGTGAAAGGCTTTTCCAACCGTGCCCGGAAAGCTCGACTTGCTGAGCCCCAGCTAAAGGACCAGAATGACCTGGGCCTGTTTGGCCACTGGCAGACAGAGGAGTATCAGCCCCCTGTGGCCATAGACGGGAAGGTAAGGGCAGCCTCACAAGGGTCAAGGCTGGGCCGCTTTGATTTCCAGCTGGCCACATCCTGGCATGCCCCCCACAGGTGCCCCGGAATGAGTTTGGGAATGTGTACCTCTTCCTGCCCAGCATGATGCCGGTCGGCTGCATCCAGCTGCATCTGCCCAATCTCCACCGCGTGGCCCGCAAGCTGGGCATCGACTGTGTCCCGGCTGTCACTGGCTTTGATTTCCATGGAGGATACTGCCATCCTGTGTGCGTAAGGGGCCTTCAGTGGAGGCTGAAAGCAGGGACCGGGAGGTTTGGGAGATGGGAATGGGAAGCTTGCGCAGGCTGGTAGGGGATGAAGCCCAGTGGCTCTTATGAACGGAGCCCCCCTGAGCTGGCAGGGGTGTGGCGAGGACCGACTGAGGTGACAGCACCCAGCCCTGAGCACAGCGTCCAGATTTTACACTATATTTGCAAGTCAGCCTTAACATCTTACCTATTCTGGCTCCTATCCAGAGGTAATGACCTAGCATTCTAATAATGCTGGATTAAATCACTGCTCCCAGGGGTGGTTTCAGGCCTGTGAGCAAAGCAGGCTGTGCATCTCCTGAGGGGTTGCCTGGGCAGTGAGCTCTGTCCTGCTGTGGGTAGGGGCTGAGGCAGGGGCCTTCACCCTAGCTCTCTTAGGCAGGGGCTGCAGAGGAGGTGCAGTGCCACTTTCCATAGGCCTCCCTTCCCCCTGGGGTGTGGGGTCTTTCGGTGGCTGACCCAGGACATCCTTCAGGGCTCTGAGTGCTCAGAAGTGACCGACTGTCGTCCATAAGGGGAGGAACAGAGGCAGGGCAGGTGGTAGGCTCAATGAGGGCTGTCATTGTGTCTCCACAGGACTGACGGATACATAGTCTGCGAGGAATTCAAAGACATGCTCCTCAGCGCCTGGGAAAATGAGCAGGCACTCATTGAAAAGAAGGAGAAGGAGGTGAGCAGTGGGGCAGGGCCTGCAGGAAAGGGAAGGGGCAGCAGGTGCAGCTCGGTGGGCTTTGTCCTCCCCAGCCCTTCTCTCTGCAGGAGGGAGCCCACTGCCTACTGCTCTCCCAGCTCTCTGACTTTAGGGGTGGTACCCTGGGGAGCGAGCACTGGACAGAACAGAGTCCAGCCTGTGTCACTATCCACAATGGGCCTGCATCTGTTATTTCGTAAATCAGACCAATCTTTTGAAAATGAGACTCACTATGATTGTGAAACTATAAATTTTAACCTAAAGGTGTGTGTATGTGTATATATTTATAGGTATATATACATATATATCGTTATGTTCACAGCTTCCATCTTAATATTTTTCCTGAAAATGTCAATGCTTAACATTTTTTCCCACTTTATTTTTGCCTGCAGAAAAGGGAGAAGCGGGCTCTAGGGCACTGGAAGGTGCTGGTCAAAGGACTGCTCATCAGGGAGAGGCTGAAGCTCCGGTACGGGCCCAAGGTCAGTCTGGGTCCTCTGCAGAGAAATCAAGCCAGGGTCAGTTTCCCAGAGGTACAGCTTGGAAATATTGTGCCCAGACATCAAGCCATGGCTTTTGTTATGACACCTCCATCCTTTGTCTCTGAGGCCCAGGGTCCTTACCTTTGCTGGGAAAGGTGTTCTGGAGTCCAGCCTCAGCTGGCCCTTCGAGCCCCAGCCTTCCCCCAGCCTCCCCCTTCTAAGCCCTCTCTGTGTGAGCACTGAACACCATGTTGGGAGGGCCGAGTGTCCTGTGTGCTCTGTGTTTGATGCACCCTGGTTGGCCTGCAGGTCTGGAGTTACCTACTCAGTATATCTCTCATAGCACCTGCCATGTGCCAGGCCAGCCTGTAGATACAGATGTGAATTTGACATGTAGCCCACGAGGAGCCCCCTTTAAGGACAGACAGACCTCAGGCACAATGATGTGGTATCACTATCATGCAAGACACAGCAGGACGTACTATGGGATGTTTTGTTCCCTCTCCTAACCCTCCATGCTGCCTGTGTACCTTTACAGAATATTTTTGTTATTCTCCTACTAGAATCCCTTCAGCAACCCCTTCAACTGGCTTTATGTTGTTTTTTTTGGTGGGGGGGACAGACTCTCCTTCTGTTGCCCTGAGCAGGGTGCTGCGGCATCATAGCTCACAGCAACCTCAAACTCTTGAGTTCAAGCAATCCTCTTGCCTCAGCCTCCCCAGTAGCTGGGACTACAGGCACTGCCATAAAACCCAGCTAGTTTTTCCATTTTTTATTATTAGAGATGGGATCTCAGTCTTGCTCAGGCTGTTCTTAAACTCCTGCGCTCAAACAGTCCACCTGCCTCGCCTCCCAGAGTGCTGGGATTACAGGTGTGAGCCACTGTGCCGGCTGGCTTTATGTTCTGACTGGCCCCTTGTCACCCTCTCTAGCTATCCCAGCCTTCAGGGAGTGCCTCCTCAGGCCTTTTGGCACTGAGGTTGGTACTGAGCATCTGAGTACGATGTATTTTTGTCTAGAAATGAGATAACAGATGTAAAGCACCAATCACAGTCATCCCTAGTTATGCAGCTGTTTCTCAAGGGCATTTCCTGCCTGGACATCCTTGTTGGCACAGCACAGCTCCTGGGTTCTCAAGTGTCTGCTTGGATGAGCTGAGGAACTCTCAGTAGGAAAGGTCTATGCTCCCCCACCCCACCCAGCGCCCTTGTCCTCCTAGAGTCACAGCTGCAGGCAGCCTGGGACCTTTACTGCCTCTTGACGGTGCTTCCTGGTATCTGGTCACTGACCCTAGGCTGTGTCCCCTCTCCACTGTCCCCCATCCAGACTGAGACAGCGGGTCCTCATGTGGATGTGGGAGGTGGACTCTCTTCTGATGAAGAGGAGGGGACCAGCTCTCACGCAGAAGCGGCCAAGATCCTGGCTGCCTCCTGGCCTCAAAACCGAGAAGCCGAAGAAAAGCAGAAGCCGAAGTGCTCCCGGAAGACCAAAAGGGAAAAGAAAGCCGAGGCTTACCACCTGTTCCCCTTTGAGAAGCTGTGATCCAAGTGTCTGCCAGGTCCTTGCTGTCCCCCATAGGTCCCACACCTGTGGGGTGGGGGACCCAGGCCCCGGTGCTGGTGCCTTCCCTGTCGAGAAGACGAACAGAAGCAGTGTGCGCTGCAGGCATGGACCAGGGTAGAGGAGGCCAAGTGGAGGGGCTGCTGCAGGTCTGGGCTGGCCCCAGGCCGGAACTTTGAACACTTCATCTACCAAAGCTCACCTAATCTTTGAATTACGGAACCCATTCCTGGGAAACATTCTCCTGCCTCCTAGCCCTGTTCTTCCCATCTTTGGAATTGTGGTCAGTTTTGTACAGAAACCACTGGTGCATTTAGGAATGCACAATCCTTTCTTCCCATTAGTCTTCATCTGTCAGACAGGTATTCTCTCACCTGTCTGTAGACTTGGGACCCTTTCTCAGCAGGGATTTATTACCCCCTGAATCAGGTTTACTAACACTGTCTCTTGCTGCCTCTTTGTAGAAGGGACGAGCACAGGAGAGGTACAGAGCATCTTGTCATGTTGGTGGGATCTAGTCTTTGAAGTAACATTTTGTGGTGGCAGAAAACTAGAACAAAACTAAAATCAGAGAAGAAAAGGAAAAAACACAGAGTTTAGGAGAGGTTAGTAAATATGAATCAGTGTTAAACTGTATTTTATTCATTACTGGATAAATTTATAAAACTATGCACTATAGATATTCAACAGAAATAACTTTTATAACATTTGGAGAAAAATAAAGCATTTATCTAAAAAGACTTGTGGCTCTACATTTTCTTTTCAGTTTGGTTGTTTGCTTTATAAGAGATGGGATCTTGCTCTGTTGCCCAGGCTGGACTCAAGACTCCTGGGTTCAAGTGATTCTTTGCCGTCTTCAGCCTCTCTAGTAGCTGGGACTATGAGGTGCATGCCACTATGCCTGGCTTCTTTCAGATTTTACATCTGCCAAGAACATCCAGGTGATAGAGTGATAGGTTTAGACTGCATGTAAGGTTAGGTTGTATTTACATTTAGGCTGGGAATACACATGTGGAATTTCTTTTTCTGTGTTTGAGAAGATATTTACCATTAAAGAATTTGAATCAGTTTTATCCAATGGAAACAAAATACTTGGGATATGACTCACAGGGCAAGGGCCTGGCAGGAACTCTTGTTGAGTAACAGACTGGGATTGCTGTGGAAACTGCAGTCTCACACTTCCTGCCCCAGAGCGGGATCGCTAGAGGTGAGGCGCTTGTCTGCATTGCCATCTCTGGAGAGAGAGCTACTAGGAGGCATCGTGGAAATCGAAAGTAGGTTTTAGGAAACACATGAGGCTTTGTCATGGTGTCAGTCACCTGCTTGTAACAAATAAGTAGCTTTTTTCAAACTGTTAGCTCCAGAGCAGACCATTAGCAGACCACTGCTTCAGAAAAGGAACCAAAATTAGTGAAAAGTTAAGTGCCAGGTGTCAAGGTCAGGTGTTTCTACGTTTTTATCTCTTTCAGTTCCCATAGCAACTTTGTGAGGTAGAAAAGCATTGTCTCCATTTTACGGATGCAGAAACAAGCTCAGACACACAGCCAGTCAGTGGCAGTCCTGGGACAGGTCTGTGTGCTAACTCCACACCCAGGATGCCTTTGGCACTGCAGCACACTGCTGCCCCTTCCACCTCTTCTGCCAGGAGAAGATGCAGCAACATGAGTCATGCACTCTAAATCAAGCTGCAACAAAGTAGGCTTTAGTATTTATGCCTCTTAAATGCTAGGAATATTAAGTTGGTCCTTTAAAAAAATACAAAACAAAACACTGTATCCTTCCAAGCCCAGCTACATGAAAGAAAAAGAAAAAAAACACCTATTTTAACCACTAAAAGCAACTTAGAACTGAGTTCTAAAAATTCCTTTAGTTCTTGATAAAGTGTTGGCATCCTTTAAGATAAAAATTTCAGGCGGCGCCCGTAGCTCAATGAGTAGCCCACCAGCCCCTTCTACTGAGGCTGGCAGGTTGAAGCCTATTGGACAACAATGACAACTCCAACTAAAATGTAGCCGGGTGTTGTGGCAGGCACCTTTGGTCCCAGCTGCTCGGGAGGCTGAGGCAGGAGAATAGCTTGGGCCCAAGAGTTTGAGGTTGCTGTGAGCTGTGACTCCACAGCGCTCTACTGAGGGTGACATGGTGAGACTCTCTCAAGGAAAAAAAAAAAAAAACCTGTAAAACAGGATAATATCAAGGTCATGCTAGAAGACATTTAGAAATTTATTTCAAATTTTTACCAAAAATAAATTATACAAATTTCTTCATATTTTTACCATTATTTTGCTTTTTAAGAACACTTTGAAGTTGGCAATAATTTAAAATTCGTATTAGAAAAATTAAACAAACCAAATTCCAAGAATTGTGTATTTAGCCATCATCTAGCTATACTGTGTCTGTTTTCCAAAAGCATCCCTTCAGAGTCCTAGAGATTTGATGAAATTGCTCATTTAATAAGCAGTAGTGAATACCATTTCAATCCTGCACCTCGGATAAATCACCTCAGGCTGGCTGCATTTTCTAACTTGAAGAATCTCAATTTATAGCACAGATATCCCAAGATAAGAGAGATTATTATAGATTGCTAGTTTCAGAAACCCTGACCTCTTACTCAGCTACCAAATACTTAGTTGCTAAAGCAACCACTTCCAGCAAGTAGAAAACAACTTCTGAACACAAGAGAAAGGATATACAAAGAATCTTTTAAGAAATCATAATTACAACATACTTTAAAAGGCTGTGAGAGTAGTTGGGAAACAGAAATTATGTGATTTAGGTATAGACAGATTTTATTTAAAAGGACTAAATCTATGGACACTTAACACATAACCACTCAGAAGCAGCCACTTGAGGCCCAGGAACAGGCCCAGATGAAAGGAGCAAGGCCAGAGGTGGGCACTTCTTGGCAAGCCTTGGACTTCAAATTCTTGATTTTGGTTCACTGGGGTCTCTGTGAAGGTGCCCACTTAGGATAAAGCTTCCAACCTTTTCTTTTAATGACTGACCAGAAACTCAAAACCACCTTGAAGTGCACAAGTAGTTTCTGATGCCCGATGATGAAAGGAAATGCTCTTCTCCCCCCATAGAGGTTACTCATCTCTGAAAGTGAAAACAAATCCTTTTGCTAACAGGAGTTTCAAAAACAACCTCTTTAAAGCTTCTCAATAATGACAGAGGTAACTTGTTACATAAGCTGCACCTCAACTGAACACCTTTCTGTGCTCTCAATTAAATCCAATTGGCACTTTAAAGGGGGTTTCCTGTAACAGTCTGAAATGTTAATCACTCAGGTGGGTTTTGTTTTTTAAACCTTATTTCATATAAGTCCCCCTTGGAGAAAGTATACAAGAGGCAGCAAAGTAATGAAGAAAAAATCTTAAATACGGCCTTTGAAGATCCTACACACTAAAAAGCTGCCAAGCCATGAAATAAGTGTAAAGCCCAACAAATGTCCAGTTTTTCTCATCATGACATCTTCAGTATTTCTTTTTTAAGTGCCAAGTCAAGTTCTAGCCACAAACTTGTTTCCAGTGTGCCTGCTTTGCAGGGTACATGCTTAGTCTGTGCTGGTCATCCAGCTCTGCTTTGCCACAGTGACTAAAGGCTTCTAGGATTAGGGACGTGGTCGGTGGTCGTGGCAGAGTCCTGGCACTCGTCTTCACTGATGAGAAGCAGCCAGCAGCAAGGCTGAGCCCCTGACCAGCTCGCCTCTGTGGACTCTTCTGCATCCTCACTGCTGACAGAGCAGCTGAGAGAAGGGAAACAGTCCCAAGAGAAAGGAAGGAAACCAGCAGGAGGTGGCTCAAGTTGCCATTCGCAAGCTGCTTCTGCCTATCAATCAAAGTGGCCTACTGGCAAGAAAAGGGACGGGAACACCAAACGCCATGCCACGTGCATGCTGCAAGTCTGGCCCCTTGAAGAGAGGAGAGGTGCAGGATCCCAAACTGACCCAGGCTCCAGCTCAGGCATGGAGTTGAGTCAGAGGCAAGGGGCGGGTTCTGGGGTTCACGCAGTGTCGTGTGGGTGCCAGAGCCTGTTTCACTCCAGCTTTTTGGCTGGCACCCGTGTCCGAGCAATGATGATGGGCACCAGGGCCAAGCAGGCAATGAAGAGGGCCCACAGGGGCCGGTAGAAGAGCCAGCCAGCAGCCACGGTCAACAAGGTCAGCGAGGTGGCCACACAGAAGGCAAAGGCTTTCAGGCCAATGTTGACCAGGTCTCGGAAGACAGGAAACCAGTCCACTGTGAGGAAGAGAAAAGTGATAAGGCTCCGAGGCCACCATGCTCTACACCTCACAAGCTCAGATCTCTAGATCACTCCTGTCTCTAGATAAGGATGGGCCCTTGTTGACATATAAGGACAGGAAAGGTCAGGTTGATAGAAGGCAAACGACCCTTACCGAGAGCCCCCATTCATGAGCCAGGGGGCTGAGAACACCATCTGAGCCACCCATTCTGCCCTATTCCAGGGGAGAAGACATGGAGTGCTTTGTAAACTTTAAAATATGTTGCTATCAGCCTGAGGCCAACATAAAGACATTCACTTTTAATATTGGCAAGTATCCCGCTTCCTGGGTGTTCACAAAGAGGCTGTGGGTGGAGCCTCCTGGTGCCTATTTGGACCTCTAGGCCATTCCTGAAGGTGTTTGTTCATTCCTCAGCAAGATGTTATCAATTATCTATGTGCCCAGCATTGTGCAGGTACTAAGGGAAATAAAGTAGTCTAAGTGTTGACCTCTGCCTCAAGACTCTCACAAGCTATGGGGCCAATTGGATAAAGTCTAGGATGCAGCTAAATTCATCAGAAATTCCTGTTCTTGCCTTGTCTATTCTCTCCAGGTTGGCATTCGACAGCTGATGTCCACGCGGGGAATCTTCCCAGGAAGCCCGAGTAGTCCAGTATCATCGGGTTTGCAGAGCATGTCCCACCATGACTTGAGAGCGCCCTGAAAGCCACTTTTTAGCCTCATCTCCCTCTGTTCCCACGCAGCAGCTCTACTTAGCCCTTACGCTACGTACAGTTTACGTTTCTGAGTGTTGATTGTGTGTCGGGCACTATGTACACCATCTCATGAAACCATCATACCTACCCTGTAAGGTGGGTGCTGTTCCTAACTCATTTTACCCACAAGGTCACTGAGACTCAAGAAGTCCAGAAACTCGCCCTGAGTCCTATTGGTAAAAAGTGCCAGAACCAGGATTTATACTCAAGACTGCCTGAACTCTGAGCTATCGCTCTAAGCCAGGCATGTCTAATCTTTTCTCTGCCACACACTAGAAGAAGAGGAGTGGTAAATACACATCCACTAACGAAAGCTGATTAGCAAAAGATAGTCTGTGCATACTTTTTGTGATATCCAACACCACAGATAAGCAAAAGAGGTCCTCACAAAATCAGCATGCGGCCCACAGGCTGCAGGTTGGACACCCCTGTCTGAGCCTTGAGAGGACAGTTTTGCTTGTGGTTTGTCCCCAGGGCCTGCAGCAGCGTCTTACACAAGCAGTCAGTATTTATGGGATGAATGGGGGAATGTGTGTGCTTCTGTGCTGCCGACTCGCCCCCACTAGGGATCTCCCCATGCCGAGTCTGGAGTGTCAGCATCACAGATGTGGATTGAACCAGGATCACAGGTGGTCAGAGATCCAAAGAAGGGCCCTCTGAGACAGAAGAGGGGAACTGGCCTGTCCAAGGTCACACAGTCAACATGAGGGATTCTGTATAAATTCTGATCTCTCCCTAAAGTGCCCAAGATGTGGCTTGTCTTTCTGAACACAATTCAGCTGTCTAAAGAAAGCCTCAAAGGAAGTATCCTTCCCTTCCTTGGACCTATTTTCTCAGCTATAAATGAGGCAGGTGGTGCTCCCAGCTCTGATAGCCTGGGATGTACCTCTCTCAACTTGTGTTAAGTAGGGGAGAGGTCTCTGCTGGTGCCAGAGAGGGCTGGACAGAATCGTCTAACTGCGTAGGGACACACACTAGGTTGAAGGCTTGCATGGAGAGTCCCCTGAGAAGCCTCATTCTCCCAGACCAACACTTTGGGCCCAGAATGTACTCAATCACCCTGGGCACTCAGATCCCAAATCAAGCCAGGGTTCTCGGCTCCTAACTGGGCTCCCGAGTTGCCAACCTCAGGCCAAGGGAGCAGCCCACAAACTCCCTTCCATTTCAGACTTGCTGGCCGCCCAAATCGAGCCCAGGGGTTGGGAGTGGGGAAGGAAGCCTAACAGTTTTTGAGAGTTTTCTTTTTACCAAAGGTTCCCTAAAACTCTGCATGTTAGGTGTGAGGTTAACTGAAACTGAGACGGAAAGGGAAAAAAAGGTCAAGTATCTAGAACCCAGGTACAACATATATTAAGGCCAGGTCTGCCTCACTTCCTGCCATCTATTCAACTGTGGAGTGAAGAAAGGAGCAAGTCGGTGAGCAGGTGGACAGAAGGACGGGGTGAAGCCAGACCTGCCCCAGCCCCTGGAAGCACCCTGTCCCTCAAGCCTCCCTCCCTCTGCTTACTCACCCCACAGCTGTGGGGTAGGGACACAGACATGGCCTAGATGCTTGCTCTCTGCCCCAAGGAGCGCCGCCCAGGTGAGAAGGACTGGCCGACAGACGGTGGTGTGACATGCACAAAGGCAGCACGCAGGGCTGCAGGAGGGAGGACGGGACTCCCCAGGCCATCCACCCCCCACCCCCACACCTACCCAAAGTATAAAGGATCCGCGTCATGAGATTGAGGCCCATAAACATGGCCATCCAGCCGGCGGCCCTCAGGCCCCATGTCTTCATGGAGTTGCTCTTTAGTTCTCTGTGAAATACCTCCTGCAAGAGAAGGTGGGGAGGACATCAGAGTCTCAGGGGGTCGTCACCCTATCCAGTTGGCACGGCAGGTGCCAGGGGTCCTGTGCCGACTCGGAAGCTGTTGGCCATTTCTGAACAGACTAGAGGGAGATGGGTGCAGACCTTCCGCCCACCTCAAGGTCCTGCTGCTGCCCGGCAGAGCACAGAGCAAAGCCTAGGAGGTCTTTCTGGAAGGTGCAAGCCTTCCGCAGCTCAGAGCCCACAGCCCATAGTCTCGTCTCCTGCCCACTGCAGCAGTACCTTTATGGGGTCACTACCCTCCACCCCCACATGTGGTGATGTTTCTCCGCCAACAACTGTGCTCAATGTTTTGTGCATGTGAGCAGATCACTTAAGACTCTTGTCATGGCTCTGGGACACCTCATACTCCTTGGTCTCCACAGCTGTCCCTGCCCTGCTTCCTGTCTGCTAAATGCTGAAATTCTTTAGCTGTTTCAGTCTACACTCTCCCCAGGACATCCCATAGCTCCTTGGCCCGCATGTGCCTGCGACCCTCGAATTTAAAGCTGCAGGTCTGGCCCTTTTCTGGGCCTCATAGCCTTGTGGCTCCCAAGGCAGACCAGATACCTCGACACGTCCAGCAGTGACACTGGAGCCTTCTTCATCTTAGCATGCTGCACGCCCATGCTGCACAGACTGACATCTGGGGTCTGATGTGGCCTGCTCCTTCCCTCACTGCCACCATGCAGCCCCTCGGCAAGTCTCTCAGCTCTAACTCTGCACGCACATTTCCCCAAGTGTCCCACGACTCTACAGCCCCTAATCTATGCCATCACCAGCTCTCCTTTGGACCTCTGTAGGAGCCTTCCTGCTTCTGTCACCCCCACCTTGTTCTCCACACAGCAACCCCCTATGACTCCGCTGCCTGTGCCCCAGCCTACTGGCTGCCTGGCCTCAGACCAGGTTAAGTGTCCTCTTGCCTCCAGGCCCTTGCACGTGTGGTCTGCTCTGCCGATGACGCATTTGCCCACACGCGTGCCTGGCTGGCTTCTGTATATTCTCCAAGTCTTGGCTTCGGTGCCATTTCTTCAGAGAGTTTTCTCTGGCCCCTTGATCTAAATCAGGGCCCTTGTCTAATCTATAACAATAATAGATAACATTTATTGCTTACTATTTACCTGTCACAATTTTCCCTTTATAATATTATCTTCCTTAATCCTTGAAATAACTCAGTGAGGTAGGAACACTTATCCCCATTCTAAAAATGAGGAAACTGAGGCTCTGAAAAGATAAGTAATGTGCTCAGGGTTTCACCCCAAGCAGTTAACGAAACTCTAAGTTCCTGAGAGCAGGGTTCATGTCTGTGAGTCCCTGGTGCTCAACAAAAACTTAATGAAAGAATGAATGATCCTCAAAAACCACATCAGGGATGGTGAGAGTAACACTGTCCAAAACGTCTGTTTCACAGATATGGAAATGGGTTGAAGGAGCATAAAACAGTAGACTGGCTCAGGGTCCCGCAGCAGGTGGAGGAAGAGCAGGGGCTGGAGCTGGGGTCCCCTGCAGTGCTCACACTCAGACCATTGTACTCTTCTGCTCTGGGACTAGAATCTGGGCATCCCTACTTCAGGGCATGGGAGCTGTCAGCTCCTGGACTCTGGGTCTTTTCTACCACTTGGAAGAGACCTCAGACCTTATGTATCGGGGGTGGGAATAGTTGGGATGGGGTGGAGGAAAGCAGGGATTTGGGATTGCTAAACAGCAAGGGGCTCAGATTGATGAGAAGCCTGCCTGCCCACCCGCATTATCAGCGCCTTGGCAGTCATCTAAGCAAGTGGTCCCCGACCTTTCTGGCACCAGAGACTGGTTTCATGGAAGACAATTTTTCCATGTACTAGGGCAGGGAGGTGGTTTGGGATGATTCAAGCACATTACAGTTATTGTACATCACACAACTCACCACAAAGCAGAATCAGTAGGAGCCCTGAGCTTGTTTTCCTACATCTGGATAGTCCCATCCTGTATTTGCAGCCACTCCCCAGCGCTAGCATCACTGCTTCAGCGCCACCTCAGACCAGGCGTTAGATTCTCTTATGGAGTGCTCAACTTCAATCCTTCACATGCCCAGTTTACAGTAGGGTTTGTGCTCCTATGAGAATCTAATGCTGCTGCTGATCTGATGTGGGTGCAGCTCAGGTGGTGATGCAAGCAATGGGGAGTGGCTATAAATACAGATGAAGCTTTGCTCATTAGCTGGCCATTCACCTCCTGCTGTGTGGTCTGGTTCCTAATAGGCCATGGACCACTAGCAGACCTTGGCCTGGGGGTTGGGGATCACAGATCCAAGCCATGAGCCCCATCCACTCCTCTTTAGAGGGCAGCTCTGAGACCTGGGCTTATGCTTGCAGAAGGCTAGAAGCCTGGAGCTGGGCAATATCCCTGGGAGAGTGAACCAAGCCTGGACAGAACCTCCTAATTTTAGAAACTCCTTATGGAGCTCTGAGAGCTGCCCTAGAAAGGGTGACTCATGGCCCACCAGGCTAGGACATGGCAACCCCACACTGAGGTTGGTAACTGGGTGCCTGGGCAACATCCTGGCCACACCCCAGTCCTGACCAGGTACAAGGAGTACTTGAGACCCACGTATCACCACAGGTCTGAAAGTCTAGTGAAATGAACGGCAGCTGAGGGCCTAATAATAGAAACAAAAGGTTACAGCTAATCCCCAACACCTGCCCACTGCCTTGACCCCTTCTGGACTAAAAATCCAGTAATTTGGTCCCAGGCACGTATAGAATGTCCCACCACTGATACAATATGTTTAACAACAACAGAAAAAAATAAAAACTATATTTTTCTGTTGAAGAGAAGGATTTCCTGCTTAGAGAAGAGAGGCAAACTTTTTCTTTTTTTTGAGACAGACTTTTCACTATGTTGCCCTTGGTAGAGTGCCACCATGTCACAGCTCACAGCAACCTCAAATTCTTGGGCTTAAGTGATTCTCTTGCCTCAGCCTCCCAAATAGTTGGGACTATAGGCACCCACCACAACGCCTGGCTATTTTTTGTTGCAGTTATCATTGTTGTTTAGCTGACCCGGGCTGGGTTCAAACCTGCCACCCTCGGTGTAGGTGGCTGGCACTGTAACCACCGTGCTACCGGTGACAAGCCAACTTTTTTTTTGAGACAGAGTATCACTAGGTCACCCTTGGTAGAATACCATGGTGTCTTAGCTCACAGCAACATCAAACTCTTGGGTTCAAGTGATCCTCTTGCCTCAGGTTCCCAAGTAGCTGGGACTACAGGCGCCCGCCACAACACCCTTCACTGCCCTCCTGATCCTCTTGAAGGAATGTGGCTACTGCCCATGCCCTCCTCTTGCTCTCGGGGTTGTGGGTGGCATGCAGGCGGACCCTTTCCTGCCTGAACTGGGCTGTTCTCTCCTGAACTATTGACTGACCCCTGATTCTTCCACCATTGACCCTTCTCATCATTTAGGTCTCAGCAAAAATGTCACTCGCCAAAGTGTCACTTGCTGACCACTGTAGACAATGATGTCTATTATCTCTGAGCACTTGTTCTCCCCTTCATAACTCTCAGCATGATGTGTCATTACTCACTAGTTTCTCCCCTGTGAGACTGGAAGTCTGTGAGACAGGGACTGTCTTGCTAACTATTTGATCCTTGGTGCCTAGCACAGTCCTGCACACAGAAGGGGTTACTACAGGCTGAGCATCCCTAATCCAAAAGTGTAAATTCTAAAATGCTCCAAAATCTGAAACATCTTTAGCATTGACATGACACCATAGTGGAAAATTCCACACCTGACCTCATATAATTTGTTGAGTATATTATTAAAAACATATAAAATTACCTTTAGGCTACATCTATAAGGTGTATAACAAACATAAAATAAATTTTGTGTTTAGATTTGAGTCCCATCCCCAAGGTAGTTCATAACGTATATGCAAATATTCCACAATCCAAAGGAATCTGAAATCTGAAACACTATTGGTCAAGCATTTTGGATAAGGGAGACTAAACTTGTATTCCTGTTTCCTTTTATGGCCTCAGTCAGAGGCTATGACCTGTTGGGGACCTGCCCCGACAACTCCGAGGTTCTCTCCCAGTGCTTGGCAGTGTTGAAGGAATGAAGGAAACTAAAGACATAGAGACAAAGTGTAGATTTAAAAAGTGGGCCCAGGGGTCCAACACTACCCAATGTGACAAAAAGTGTAGGCCCTGAACTCTTCTTATATTCAGTTTTTATTACTTTCATTATGTCTTAACCAGTAAACTGGTGTTTGTAACAAGAACAGTGTATGTCATTTTTGTGGTTTCTCATATCCTAACTCTCTATTACCCACCTGATCACCCTTTAGCCATTTTTATTATTTTTACTTTTTAAAATACTTATTAATTGGCTCGGCGCCCATAGCTCTAAAGTTGTTAGGGCACCAGGCATATACACCAGGCCTGGCGGGTTCGAACCCAGACTGGGGCTGCTAAAACAACAATGACAATTACAACAAAAAAATAGCTGGGCATTGTGGTGGGCACCTGTGGTCCCAACTACTTGGGAAGCTGAGGCAAGAGAATCACTTAAGCCCAAGAGTTTGAGGTTGCTGTGAGCTGTGACGCTGCGGCACTCTACTGAGGATGACATAATGAGACTCCGTCTCAAAAAAAAAAAAAAATTGCTTATTAATCACTAACAGGATTACAGAAAAAAGAAACAAAACATAGACTTAGAAGCTAGATATAACCCAGTCAATCCTCTATGTTTCTTTAGGACAGATTAGTTGACGTACTACTCATACTGAGAGCTGGGAAGAAAGATGCTGAATCCTTTTATCTCAGCCCATAAGAACTAATTTTTGTTCAATGAGTCAGTTGCACGTTCCATTCTAGTTAATCTTAAAATGGTTCATTGCCTTCAAAGACCTTAGTACAAAGTCTTTGTAGGTAATAGGTCAGACTTGGCCAGGCACTTTCATGCCTTTTTCTCAAGCCTTTGAGACCTTTTTCCTGAAGTCTTTTAATGTTTGTGCCAAACTGTCTAGGGAAGCCCCCAATACGGTATGTTATATATCTGTTTTTACCAACCCATTTCTTTGTAGAGGCTTATGTCCTCACCCATGATGTACATATCTGACCCAAATCACAAAACTTTCATACATTCATTTAATTACTTAATCTAACTCTATTCTCATAATCCTAACTTCCCTAATGTTCACCCACAATGACCTCTAGTCATGAGGTCATTGTGGGTGAACTTACTAAACATCCCTGGAAGAAAGAGGGGGACATACCTGTCCCTCCACCACATGGGCAGGGCAGCAGGAGCAACTTACCTCTGCTGAGAAGTCCCCGTGGTGCAGGAGCAGCAAGGTGTCTCCAGACTTGGTAGAATATGGGACTAGCTGGTCACCCCGCTGGCGGGCAATCACAGTGACCTGGTTAGAGAATTCAGTGTTAGAGCCCAGGGTGATCAGATAAGAGCCACAGCCCACCCTCCTGGGACTCTGTGACAGCTAGAGAGCAAGTGCAGAGACCCCTGGCTTCTCCATACTTCCACCCAAGTGCACAGTCCCTGCAGCTCTGGCTAAACTGCTTCATTCAAAGATCCACCCAGGTAGGGGGCAGAGCAGGGGCTAGGGTGGGATCACACATGGATCAGGAATATAAGACCAATTATTTATAGATCAAAAACTTGAGGGCTGGGCAGAGAGGTTGCCTGTGATTAGAACAACTCTCAAAAGGCACAATTATGAGATCCCTTTCCAGCTGCCATTCTCCTCCTGGGGTTCGTGCATGACTGCTGAAACTGCTCAAAAGCATCTCCAACTGTGTGTGCCTTTCCTGAGGAGGGTCCAGAGTCACATTGTCCATAGCGTCTGTGCCCAAGGAGGTAATGAAGTCCTGACTTAGGGTCTGCCCCTGGGAAACCAGGTGCCAGGTTACCACATGAGCTGGGCCCAGATCAGGGTCATCACCACTCAGTCCAGCGTAGGAAAAAGACACACGCAGGTCTCCAACCTGGGGATGGAAGAGAGAAGGGGAGAGTGAAGCAGGAAGTAGCCAGCCTGGGCCCGGGTCTAGGATGCCTCAACCCCTGGTCCCTCATCCTCCTTTCCCACCTCTACACCTGTGCCCAGGCTGTGCCATCACCCAGAAGGCCTCTCCCCTCCAATTCACTTGGCCAAGTCCAACGGTGGATTCAACTCAACTGAATACAACTGAAGCAGGAATTTGGCTCAGGTGTTGTCCCCAGGAATGCGCCCCTCAGGGCCCAAGTTTCTCCATGTACCTCTGGATACTTGGGGTTTTCACTGTGGTAGAAAAAGTCTCCCCGCCGAATGATATCCACGTGAGGGTCCTCCAGCTTGGCCAGGCTCAGTGGCTTAAAGTTGTCGATTTTGTCAATAAGGCCTGAGAGGAACAGTGTGGTTAGAAACCATGGTGCATTGCTTACAAACCTCACTTTAGAAATCCTCAGCCTGTCACCCTTCCTGGTGCATGTTCACACTCAGCCATGCTGCCACCTCCTCAGTCACACCCTTGGGATGGGCAGACACAGCTCTCCCACCTGCGGTGCCTTTTTCTGACTCTCTCATCTGCAGCTCCCCAGGTCAGCTCCATTTCAGTCACCATTTGTTCCTAGAAGTCTCCCCTGTGCCCTCATCCCACCAAATCAGACTGACCACAGCCCCAGGAGTGGCATTAACCCTTTGCCTTTCTGCTTTGGATTACGGTCATTCATGCCCAAGCCAGGCTCACCTCCTGGACTAAAGGCTACTTGAGGGCAGGCCCAGCGGAGTGACAGAGCAGATAGGTGGCAGCCAGGCCTGGCCCTGGGTCACCTGACCTTTCCCCCTCCTTTGGCCATCTAGGCCCTAAGTGTTTTCTCTCCTGTCTTCCTGGGTCAGGCCTGGGCTCAGAGCCCCAGGATAACTGTGGCTGATGGAAAAAATTTCTCTCTGGAGTCACTCGGGGGCCTGCAACAAGCCCTTCCTGGCACTGAGTAGCTCAGAGGTGGAGCCCTACAGAATTGAGTGGGCAGCCTTGTCTCTACTACTGGCCTGATGGCTGCCCAAGGAAGGCTCTCTTAGCACTGTCTGGTCCAAACAGACACCAGCACAATAGTAGCATGAGGATGTAGTGCGTGGGGCTGCTCCCTCGAACAACCCAGGGTTCAGAGGAACCTAGCTGGGCTGGGCTGGGCTGGGCTGGGCTAGGGGCTTCCACGCCAGCCCTTACCTCCTGAGGATTCACCTTCCCTTTGGCCCCCAGCCCTAAGTACAATGCTGGGAAATGTGCCAGCCAACCCTGTGCCTTTCAGCCTCTGAGGGTTGACAGGGGATTCTTACCCCTGGGGTGGGGGGCAAGGGGGAGTGCAAGTGGAAGCAAAGGCCTCTGGGTTGGCACTAGCTCATCTAGAGGGCCTGAGACTTACCTGCTGAGAGGAAAAACCTGCCAATTTGGACAAACGGGGCTGTTGCTGTAAATGACTCCACTGCCATTGCACTGTGGAAGAGAGAGGGAGCTGTCAGAGATGGGGCAGCAGTGTGGGAGCCGCCTGTGTCCATATGGGTCATTTGTACTGTGCAAGGTCCCCACTATGGGGGCTCCTGAAAGGGCTACAGTCTATCTCACCCCACCCATCAGCCATGAGATGGATCTTCCATGAACTTCACACCCGCTTGACCCCTTCCAGTCCAGACAGCATCCAAAGCACTCCCATCTTCCTAGCACAGCCCTGACCATCACTGCAAGGTGGCCCACACTCCAGTCATGCCCAAGTGTTATGCCCACTTCATCCCATGCCACTGAGCTAACTTCCCTCTGCTGAACTCCTGAGGCCCAGATCAAATGCCACTACCTCCTAAAAGCCCTTTTTGCCTGTCCTCCTAGGGCAAACCTTTAACAAAATGTTCCCCTAGCACCATCCATGCGAATCCCTTCAGGCACTTCGACTAGCTCTTACTTTGGTAACTTGTTCAAGGAGAGCTTGTCTGGGGCCAGGGGAGTTGGGTCTTGCCTCTGTATTTCCAGAGCGCAGCACAGGGCTTGGTTTCAAAACCATGTCCCATATTTTCATCAACTAATGAGGCAGAATAACTCAGTCCCATTATTCAGATGAAGAAACTAAGGCTGGAGACCTGTCAGCGTAGGCAAGGCTGCCCTTAGGTCTGGTTCAGCCCTCACCTGGGGTTTTTGTGGCCAATCTCTCGGTCGAAGTTTTTGCTGTTGATGATTTCTGACCTCCATTCCGTGTCTGTTTGGGGAGAGGGAACAACTCAGAAACCATGGCAAGAGTTGAGGCCCACTGACCCTCACAGGGTGGCAGGGAGAGCAGGGCTCTGAGGAATGGCACCAGGGATCCCAATGCCTAGTGCTGCGTCCTTCCCACAGCTCCACCCACAGCCCCACTGTCTCCTGCTGCTGTTGGCCTTAGAGACCAGGTTAGGGGGCCCTGTACTCACTGTAGGAATACCTCGTCTCCTTCTTCACCTGCCCGTCCTCAGTGTACTCCCTGCAGAGAAGCAGAGGCAGCCCCAGGGTTAGCCCAATCATTCCGGCAGTCCAATCTCTAAGTAACTCCAGCCACTGGCGACCTAGGGGCTATGAGGTAAGCCCCCCAGATGGAGCAGAAGCCTGTCTGCATCAGCCTAGAGAAAGGCGCTCACTCTCTGGCAGAGAGCCCTTTCAAAGGCCATCCTTCAAAGGGACTGACCGAGAAATGTGCTTTCCCATCTGGAGCTAAAATCTGCCTCCTGGACCTCACACCAAGGGGTCCAGCCTGGGCCCCTGGGTTGAGGGATCTGGCTGTGCCCTTTGCTCCAGGACAGCCCTGAGGGGCCCCCCAAACCTGCCTTTCCTCTAGTTCTTCTCATCACCTTCCCACCCCTCATGCACAGCCCACCCTGGCTCTAGGTGACCCCAGCCTGGCCCATGGGAGCCTGCCCTGGTACATCTGCCAGAATGAACAGGATGTAAACTGTAAGGTCACCTCTGCTCCGTCAGGGGACCAACATAGGGAAAGCTGAGCACAGAAACTAGGAAGAGGGGGGATACTGGGTCCCAATGACACTATCTGAGGCCTGGCTCTAGTCATGCCTCACGCTTGTATCCTCATGACTTCTCAATCCCGCTTTCTTCTGGAATGTTCTTCTTTGAATTTTTACAATATTCAAAAAGATCACTGGTTATTAATTTGAGGATAATTTCATTTTTTGCATAGGATGACTTTACATTCTGAATTTCAAGGGCATCAAAACGAAAGCCGCCTGCCTTTTCCCCTAATTCCTGTGCCTCCTTTGCCCCAGCTCACCTGTCCTCTTCAGTTTCCACCCACTGGTACATCTCCACGTGCCTCTGCAGTTTCACAGCCGGAAGATGGACCCCATAGTTTGGATCAGACAAGAGCTTCAACAAGAATCAAATAAAGCCAAAAAAGAAAGGGTAAGATTCACATCAGCCTCAAATTCCTGGCTCAGGGGAAGCCAGATGGGAAGAGAAATAACTATAAATGGGGTAAGAACAGACAATTCCATGTCTGCTTCATGTGCACAAAATGGGATGCCTGTCACAAGTTCTTAACACATCCTGCCTGTGACTATGACCCTCAAATAGTACAGGATTGGGATGTGTGGCTCCAGGGCATTGTGCCAACAACAGTGAACTAGTTGAACAGAAAGCTCTGGTTACCAGGGCAGTTTTGTGGCCATTTAGTAGCGTGTTAATATAACCATGAGAGTGCCTATTAGCAAAGCTCATACCAAGTGCCAGACCCCTCACCAAGACATTAGCTACTTCATCTCACCAAATCTTCAAGACTGGCTCAATACTTGTTACCATTACTGCCCCCATTTTACAGATGAAGATGCTGAGACTCAGGAGTGTTGGAGTGGGGAGTCATACCATGTATGTCTGTCTTTGAGGCCCATGCTTTCAAATCCTTAGCTAGACAACATCCAGCAAAGGGTCCTTAATCCCCCAGGGGTCAGTAACCACCACCAAGCCTACCTTGGACGTCCGCAGGGCTCCAATCATGTGCACCAGCCTCCCTTCATTCTCTGGAGCCACACTGTGAATGCTGTCAGGGGACACCACAAGTGACAGCCCTTCGGTCAGTGAGGTTGCCGTCTTCAATGCGCGGCCCTGTGAGCAAAGGGGAGTGAGGACTCCAACAGCTCAGGGGTGGCTCAACACGGTTGTGCTTGCTGCAGTATCAGTGTAGGTTGGGGCCTCGGGAAACACTGAGCTCCATCTCCTCGCTTTATCATTGGAAAACTGAAGTAGACTAGCAAGTGTCAGTCAGGATTGGAACCTAGGGTTTCTGCTTTCCCACTGCCCACCCTGACCAATCTCAGCACTTCCTCCATGCTGCGGAAAGCTGGCATTTCTGCCTGCCCTGTACCCTTCCCCTATCTCCTCTGCCTTCTTCTTCTATCCCCCACCCCCGGTCCAAGTGGTTTACATAGGCTGTTCTGAACCACTGTCCAAATCATGTGTCTCTGGCCATAGGGCTTGGTTCTGACAGCCAAGCCAGGACACTGAGTGATCTTGCTGCAACTTATGCTAAACTGATTTTGAAAGAGATGGTTCCTCTTCCTCTGGGATTGCCAAACTAGCTGGATGTGAGCTTAGAGTTTCTGGGGCTACCTTTGCCACCACAAAGAGTGAGGCTGCCCGAGAAAAACACCACAACAGAGAGAACTAGGCAAGAGGATTCCTGGTGACCCAGCATGAACATCTGAATCCAGCTGTGCCTGAAGTGGGTATTATCCCCCAGATTTCAGGAGTGCAAACTGATCCATTCCTCTTCCCACTTACATCTGTTGTGTGATGGAGCACAACGAAATTGTAAGTAATACAGTACCCCTTTCTCTTTGGTAAAACCTAGGCCCTTTACTACCAAATCTAGCTTTTCCTCCCTGACACTGCAGGGACTCTCAGTCTACATTGGGGGACCCCAGACATTTTACCTCATTGGTGAAAATTAAGAAGAAGGAGAGCAGGAAGGTCACGAGCCCCACAAACATCCCACCCGAGGTCTCGCTCAGCCGCTCCAGGAAGCCTCGCTGGGGGCTGGTCGTAACTTTGACATGCTCTCTCCTGGGACCTGGACTGGAATACTAAGGAAAAAACATACATCAAAAAATCAGAATGAAAATTTGTTTTTAAAAATAAAATGAAATAAAATGAATTTTGCTATTTACTTATACTCAAGTTGTTTTGAGTCTTAGATATTTAATGTGCAGTTTGATGGGTCTGATGGGTTTTTATAAACCATTTGACCAACATCAAAAGCAAAACACAAAATATTTCTGTCACTCTAGAAAGTTTTTGTGGCCCTTTCCTGCCAATTCTCCACCACCCACCTAAAGGTAACTATTTGAACTTATCGGGATATGTTAGTTTTATCTCTTTTAGAACTGGAGGGAAAAGTAATCATTGACCTTTCAGTCAATTCCTTTCGGCCCAGCTTTCTGTCCCAGCATAATGCTTTTGAGATTCATCCACGTTGTGGTGTTTATCGTAGTCCGTTCCTTTTCCATTTATGACTACACTACAATGCATTGATTCATGTAGCAGTGTGTGGTTATCCTGGTTGTTTCCAGCTTTTGGTTATTATGAATAAAGCTGCTATGCACACTCATATGTGAGTCTTTACATAAACATATACTTTCATTTCTGTTGGGTATACACCTAGCAGTGCAATTGCTGGAGCACAGAGAAGATGTATGTTTAACTTTTTAAGAAAATGCCACATTATTTTACAAAGAGGTTATTAGAGACATATTTTTAATTAAATTTGCAAATAGTGACTGAGCTTTCTGAGGGCTGTGCTAGGTCTTGTGATGTCAGAGGAAAGGGAAGATAGTGTTTAGGGCAGTTGAGTCACTTACAAATAATACTAGGAGGTCATACTGAGTGTGTAGTAAGAAAGGTGGATTCAGTACTAAAGGAGCGACCCCTTCCAAGTCGGGTATCAAGGCAGGCTTCTTGGAAGCAGAGGCATTTGAGTGGGACCATAGAGGCAGACTCTGGGGAAATGGAATTCCAGCAGGGAAACTGTGTGAGGAGTGGTGAGAAGTAGGGAATGGCTCTCAGGGAACAGCTGCCTATCTGCTCTGCTGGGTTATGGGAGGCATGGAGGGAGAGGAAGATGGCTAGGCATATGTGAGCAAGTTCACAGTAGACCTCAAACTGCAGGGTCAGTGGGTCAGGCTTTGTCTACCCAATAAGAGAGGCCTAATTTGGAGTATGTCCACTGCTGATCAGGAATGTCACCTTCAAGGGCAGAATTCTGGAGCCAGAGGACTGGATTTGAATTCAGGCTGCGCCACATACCAGCTACGGGGCCTTGGGCAAGCAATTTAACCTCACTGTGCCTTCATTTTCTCATCAACAAAATTAGGATGATAATCCAGTGCATAGGGCTGTGGTAAGAAGCAAAGATCATAATTATTGGCTTGGTGCTTAGGGCATGGTAAGCATTGTACAGTTGTTAGCCAGTAAAAATGTTACTAGCCGGTGCCAAGGATGGGGATGGGATGACAAAAGTCACAGAGATCTAAAGTGGTTCCCAGATGGGCACTCCAGCCAAGCTATGCCCTGTCCTTGGCAATGGGGGCTCAGAGGAGTGATTTAAGACAGAGTTTCTGAACAAAGCTGACATCGGTTCTGATTGTCTCTGAATATTACCAGCCAAGGCATCCAGAGACTAGAGGGCCATACATTCAGAAATGGTCTTAACTTTCTACACCATTTGGAAGCATTAGCAGAATGAACCCTCACAGGCAGGGAGGTAACCATCAACCGTCACAATGATGACAACAATAAATACATCAGGCTATCACAGGCCAGGCCAAGGGTAAGCCCAAGGAGGTGGACACTATAACGTCCCCATTTCACAGGTAAGACAATCAAGGCTTAAAAGTTAAGCCATCTGTGCAAGTCACACAGACTCTAAAAAGTAAAGCTAGGATTCAAATCCAGGCTGACTGGAGGCTAGGAGCCAGTGGTAAATAGAAATATGACTAGTCTTCCTCCTGGGCTTTCTTCAGCCAGTATCAATAAAAGGTGGTCAAAGATGACCTTAAAGGGCAGGAAAAGTAGCACAAAGGGGTGCCCCTCAGGTTAGGGGAGGAGTGAGGTGGAGAATGACAAGACATACCCAGCCCACATTCAGAACCAAACTCCAAGTAAGCATGGAGGATCATGGAGGATCTCTATATAAATGTGTATATTTATATACACATATATTATGTTATATATCATACAAAGACATACATAATATGCATAATGTGTGTCTATTCTCTATATATGTGCAACCCACTTGGGGATAAGAAGCAAGGAGCATTGAGTGGTAGGAACAGAGGTTAACAGATAAGCCCTGAAAATGGACAAAACTAGGTTAGAATCCAGGTTCACCTGTTGTTACCCCTGGGCAAGTTGCTGTACCTCTCTGATTCTGTTTACTCACTTATAGAATGCAGAAGGCAATAGCATTTTCATTACAGGTACTGTTACTGTTATCCTGATTAAGAGTTCTGTTGCCTCCCTGTTCTACCCCACTATCTTCAGATCTTTCTTCACCCAGCCTGGTGACTCCTGTAAACGTATACCACACGGCTACCAGATGACAAAGGCTTGACAACACAGAATACTCAAATCCATCTACGTTTCTAGGAGGGGGTCAGGTCCCAACATACCCATGATGTCTTTGCCCACCAGGACCATCTATACGACACTGCGTGGATATCCTCTTTTTTTTTTTCCTCACGTGCTAAGTATTAATACCTACCATAGAGCAGGCACTGTGCTAAGCAGTCTCCCTTAAACTTCACAGTAACTGAGAAAACATTTACTTAGAGACATGAGAAAACATACGCTTAGAGACATTGAGGCCGGACAGCTACTGAATAGAAGAATCTAGATTTGCTCCAGGTCTGCTTGATTCCAAAGCCAGCTCCCTTCAGCATGTTCCCATGTCACAGCATGTCAAGGTGGCAGAAAAACCCTAGGCAGGTGGCCTCCCCTGCTAGGGAAATTCTGCTGGGGGGAAGCTGGTGTCCTGACTGCCCTCTCCTCAGCAGACCCTGAGTCATGGACCACTTCTGAGGCCTTTCTAGGCGCAATATTCAAGTCTCGTAGCTCTATTGAGGGTCCAAAAGTATGTCAGGGGTGTGGACAAGGCCAACCCGAGGCAGATCGTACTAGGGCTGTGGGTGACACACGCTCTGTCCTCTCAAGGGGTGTGGGAGGCAGAGAGGATGCTTAGGGACAGAGGAGGTGCCTGAAAAAGGGGTTTAGCAGGCCAGGGGAGGGTGGCTGGGCCACTTTGCCAAAGCAGAAGCAAGGGTGTGTCTACTGCTGGCTATACTCCTGGGCTGGCCCCTGAAGCCTTTTCACAGAGAAGAGGAGTGGTGAGTCACCAGCTTCTCCCACACCCAGCACCCCAGTAAGACTCTTAGGTCTGTTAAATTAGGTTTCCCGAGAAAGGCTAGTTTCAGGGAGAAGAGGCCTTGACAGAACAACCTTCAGCCAAGGCCTCTCTAACCAAATCCCCGCTGGGAAGAAGAGGAGTCGGTAAAGGAATGCTCCTTCTCACCATAATCCTAACCCCTTCGCTCCCGGCCCAGCCGGTGCCCTTCCGCAGCATTATGGCCTCGGTTTCCCTATCTCCAAAGGGCGGGAAGCTCGCTTTCCACTCGGACAGACCCGTCTGTCCATTGTTGGACAGCTCCACTCGGGCAGGTTCAGTCTCCCCACCCTCCCGAGGGAACTGGCCCCCTGTCTGAGGTCCTGTCCAACTCTCGTATTCCAAGAGCCAGGCCAGAATTGGGAATACGAGGATGGGCCGCGCGGAGGCGCCGCGCACAAGTGGATCGCAGGGCAGTGAGCGACACCTCCAGGGTCTGCCTCCCTACAAACGCGAGACCCCGGGATGAGGTGGGACAAAGAATACGAACAAAAGAAGTCTGGGCAGGCTGGGAAAGACTAACGGACAGACGAGCAGCCGGCTGGCATGTAACGGACGCCCCGAGAGAGGTAGGGAGCCAGCCACAAAGCCAAGGGTCAGACGGCCAACTGGACCTGGCGGCCCCTCGGGCGAAGAGGAAGCCCACAGTGATGGGGAAGTCTGGGTGTGGCCAGGCAGACATGGGGACACTCACATTCGCGGCCATGGTGGGACCCGGTTCGCTGCTGCCGCCTCCTTCTGTTCGCAAGAAGGATGGCGACCAAAGAGTGGAGTCCAGTGGCCTCTTGGTCCGGATCGGTGAAAATCCGCGTGAAGCCCGGGATCAGGAGAGACTCGCCCCGTGGACCTCAGCTGTTCTGCGCACGCGCTCCGGTAGGTCTCCTGGAAAATGTAGTCCAGGGTCAGGCGCTTGATTTGCCGTGACACAGCGCGCCGTATCTCATCGATGCGCCTGCGCACTGCAAGTCTTTCTGGGAAATGTAGTTTCTACTGCCGGGCGCGCGCAGCCTACCGGGAAATGTAGTTTACGACCGAGGGGGCCGGGCCGGGTCTAGTTCAGCGAGGAGGCAGGCGCGCAGCGGGCAGACCTGAAGGAGGCGGGTCCGCGCGGGCCTCGGAGGTTCTTACTCTGGCGCAGGAGAGGGAGGTCACGGCGTGAAGCTGCCGCTGCCGTTGCGCTTCTGGACGGTCTAAGCGCCGGGGCCAGCCATGTCTTACTGCCGGCAGGAAGGTAAGAAGGGCAGGCTGCGTGGAGACCGGCCTACGAGGGCCTGCAGGGAACACCCAGCCCTTGCAGCCCGCGCAGGCCTCGGCGTCCCGCCACCCCACTGCCAGTGCCGGCACCGCGAGGACTGGCCCACGGTGCCCACCTTGGGACCCTCGGGGGCGGGCCGGGCACGTGGTCAGCACCCCGGCTTTGCGGATGAATAAGCCAAGGCTCTGAAAGAATCTGGGGCCAAGGTCACGGTTGAAGCTCGAACCCGGACCTCAGAGGAGCCAGCACGCGGGTAATTCGCAAACTAGGCCGGGAACGGGGAAGGGAAGTGCCGAGCTCGTTGCGTCCGGCTTGTAATTTGGGATTATTGTTGATGGTTACTGCAGCTCTCACCACACGCCACGTGTTTCCTTTTCACGCGCGCCTTTAAGAGGCGCGTCCGGGAAAGTTCCCTCTCGGGGCGGGGTGCGCTCGTTCGGAGAGGGCGAAGGAGCGCTAATGGCAGTATTTGTAGAGTCTCTTACACCTGTCAGGCACTGTTCAGGCAGCCGTGTGTGTCGTATTTCTCTGACAAGCTGCAGCCTTGTCAGTCAGGCTCTGTTTTGGTTCGCATTTTGCTGAAGAATAAAGAAAGACACAGGCTTAGTGGAACCGGGGTTTAAGCGTGGGCGGTGTGACCCCAGAACTGCTAGCCAATCTCATACCCACTGGATTGCAGGGAAGAACCCCGCCCGTACCCTCTACCCCAAAGTTGTGCTGGGACCAGCTCCTCCATGCCACCTTGTTGCTCTTTCTAACCAAAATTTCGGGAGTATCCAAGCCCCCGGGCAGAGGGCTTTTCCACAAACTGCCGGCAACTGGCTTCTTGCCCCTGAGCAGCCACCCAGGCCCCTCCAGGCTGCAGCGTCCAATGTTGTAAAATGGGAAGTTTGGCTTCCTTCTTTCAGTAGATATTCATGAAGTACCAGCCCGAGAAGGGGAACGGTGGGCACTTTAGAATATAAAGCTACAGAGGGTTGGAGCTTACCTGAAACTCACTGGTGCAAATTTCAGCTCCCTCAGTTTAATTTAAGCAATCTGAAGCTCAGAGGAGGAGGAGGTGGCCTGCCCAAGGTTATGCATCTATTTAGGAGAACTGTTCAACCTAAAATTCTGAGCTTTTTCCCTGGAATCCCAGTCGGTTTGTAGAACTCCCCCTTCCCTGGGTCATAAAGCCATAAGTCTCCCTCTAATGAGTACTATTTCCCTTTATTACTGAAGGTGTGCCATGAACAAAAGTCCTCTGCTCTCACCATTTTGTTAGGCAGTAAGTCTCTTGTTTTTCATTTCCATTCTCTGAGTCTCTAATTTACTTCTTCATTTACCAAATAATTTTTGAGCTTTTGTATTCTCATTTCCAAGATAGGATAAACAAAAGGTCAAATGTGGGCAAAGTGCCTGTGGCTCAGTGGGGAGGGCTCTGGCCCCATATACTGAGAGTGGTAGGTTCGAACCTGGCCCCTGCCAAACTGCAACAACAATAACAAAAAATAGCCAGCTGAGGCAAGAGAATCACTTAAGCCCCGTAGTTGGAGGTTGCTGTGAGCTGTGACGCCACGTAACTCTACTGAGGGCGATAAAGTGAGACTCTGTCTCTAAAAAAAAAAAAGGTCAAATGTGCATATTTAGAAGGATATAGATAACTACCTAAAACCTCCGACTCATAGTCCTACTCTCAGCGTGACCCCTGGGGACCTTAAATTCCCGACTTTACCCAGATTCTGGGGTAGGGACTGATTTGCCTCTGGCCGACTTTCTCCTTGTACACTCTGGATTCAGCTTTCTTTGATGGTTAAGCCAGAGAGCACTGTCACCAACTTTCCCACTCTGTACATTTTTGATGTCTTTAGCCCTAGCCTCTTTTCCTAGCTGCTGTATCCTTGTCAGTTGATGCCCTTTAAAAAAATCACTTTACTGGCTGAGTGTGGTGTCTCAAACCTGTACTCTCAGCAATTTGGGAGGCCAAGGAGGGAGCATTGCTAGAGGCTGGGAGTTCAAGACCAACCTAAGCAACATTTTTGTAGATACTTCTCTACAAAAAGTAGAAAAATTAGCCTGGCATAGCGTTGTGTGTCTGTATTTCCAGCGACTTGAGAGGTTGAGGCAGGAGGATCACTTGAGCCCAGGAGTTGGAAGTTATAGTGAACTATGATGATGTCATTGCAAAAAAGTCCCCTTACTGTCTTTTGAGTGGGATTTTAGGCAGAGAAAAGAAATTTCACCTCCTATGCTTAATGGAAGTTTCTTGATCATCTTAACTGCCTAAGGTAAGTAGGCTGAACCAGTGATGGGTTATGGTTTCTGAGACCCAGAGGTCACACAGCTGGAAAGTGATTAAGCCCAGATTTCAATTCCAGTTCTCAGACGCTGGGGTATTGGTACCACTATGACCCAGTGAGTTTAAGGTAGTTACCCATGTTCTTCTGAATATGTATATTCAAACTTTTCAAATTTTAGCTTATCTTAGGAATGAAAACATAGGCTTGGTGCCTGTAACTCAGAGGCTAGGGTGCCAGCCACATACACCAGAACTGGTGGGTTCAAATCCAACCCGGGCCTGCTAAACAACAATGACAACTACATCCAAAAAATAGCCAGCCATTTTGGTGGGTACCTGTAGTACCCAAGAGTTTGAGGTTGCTGTGAGTGTGACGCCACGGCACTCTACCCAGGGCGACATAGTGAGACTCTGTCTCAAAAAAAAAAAAAAAAAAAAGAGGAAATGAAAACACAGGCATTTTTATTATTAATTTCACTGGAGAAATTCTATGAGAGCTACTAGCCTATCTGATTGTCTCACTAGTTGGCCATCTTACAATTAGTTCTTTCTCTCACACTTGGGTTTGAGTAAGTAAGCATTGTCCTTGCATCTTTTTTTTTTCTTTTTGAAAAAGGATCTCAGTAGAGTGCTATGGCGTCACAGCAATCTCAAACTCTTGGGTTTAAGTAATTCTCTTGCCTCAGCCTCCCAAGTAGCTGGGACTACAGGCATGTGCTTCAGCACCCAGCTATTTTTAGAGATGGGGTCTTGCTCTGGCTCAGGCTGGTCTTGAACCTTTGAGCTCGAGCAGTCCACCCTCCTTGGCCTCCCAGAGTGCTAGGATTACAGGTGTGAGCCACTGCAACTGGCTATCTTGCATGTTCCTTTAAACATTCCAGAAACCAAAGGCGGGCATGCAATAGACAGTACATAAGGTGACGACACACTTGGCATCTTTCAGACCAGAGTTCTTATTCCTGCACTACCTTCTTTTACAGTGTGCTTTTGGGCCTGTTTCTTAGCTCCTCTGGGCTTCTGTTTCCTCTATGTAATAAGGAGATAAAATAATACCTTTCCCCAGTGTTGATGTGAGGATTAAATCAACTCACAGATGTAAAATGCATTGCATGGGCACAAATGTATAAAAGATTTAGCTATTACTGTTCTGCCTTTAAGGCAGTGTGAACTGTGCTGTAAGGGAAATGTCCAGGAGGGCGCCTGTGAGGACTTGGCCCTGTAGGAGGGACTTAGGATGTTCTCCGTGGGATTGTGCCAGGGTGGTGATTACTAACCTGGCTGTGTATTACAGTCACCTGTGTATCTGTGAGCCTTATGGACACATGAGAGAACTCGATTCAGCCTTTGGTGGAAGAGGTGTGGCCTCTATGTATCACAGATGGCACGGGGTGCCTCAGGTTTGGCCTCTTTGCCAGCTGGGCCTATGATTGGCCCTCACCATTGAGCTGTGCTGAACTGTGGTCTCAATAAACAAAACTGTCAGAGCTGAGCTAAGCAATTTGTGTTAGTTATTCTGCTTAGCTTCTAGTATTTTTGCATATTGCTTTTTAGTGTTTTGAAAACTGGCCAGAATTACCAAAGTTACTAGGGAACAACCTAGTTACTAGGTAGTGACCTAGGTTACTAGGCCTCACACAGGAAAAGTAGTTTTCTACTTTTTAAGGTGTTGAGGTGGAGACCAGCTCTGAAAGCAGAACAGGGGTGGCTAGAGGTCTGGCCCATGTTCTGGTGTGGTATTATACTGTCACCCAGTCTGGGAGACCCTGTGCAGGTGTGGCCATGGCATAAATCACCAAGGTGCATCCCCCTGTTCTCTGAACTGTCCTTCTCAGCAGGAAGGTACGAGAAAGATCTTGTATGTTCAAACATTCTCTTGAGTCTGAGCTTCTTGGGGCAGGGGTTAGGTCGATTTTTATTGTATTTCTTCAGGCCCGTGGCGATCCAGCTCTTAGGCAGTGTTCAGCTGTGCTGAGTACTCAGTGTCAATGTCATCAGTCATTATTCCTGTGCGTGTGTTGGTGGAGGGGGCATTGTCGGTTTGTGGAAAGAATCTCCTATAAAGTAGACTTGGGGCATTCCAGCTTTGCGCAAACCAGGCCAGTCATCTCCATATAATGGGGGTGCTGCAGCTCTTACTGGAGGAAGAGGGTTTGGCAGCCTGTCACTGTCAGTCAATACTCAGAGTCAGGGATAGATCCACCAAACTTGATTTATCAGAAGGCCGGGATTCTGGAGAACAGTGACAAGACGTATCATCTTCCATTTCCAACACTACAGTTTTATTCATTTGTGTTCAAAGTGAAGACCATATTAACCCTTATCTTAAATAATAATCGGCTGAATCCATGATTCATAGCAAATAATCAGTATAACTCATGATCCGAAATAATATTCAATTCAAAAGTTAATCTTCTAAATTAATCTACCTAAACTACTCAAGATAGGCATCTTTAGGGTGGGAGCTAAATTTACAAAACAGTTAAGAATAGGAAACAAGGGGCGGCGCCTATGGCTCAGTGGGTAGGGTGCCAGCCCCATATACCGAGGGTGGCGTGTTCAAACCCGACCCCAGCCAAACTGTAACAACAAAAAAACATAGCCGGGCACTGTGGCGGGCACCTGTAGTCCCAGCTACTTGGGAGACTGAAGCAAGAGAATCACCTAAGCCCAGGAGTTAGAGTTTGCTGTGAGCTGTGTGACAGACACCATAGCACTCTACCGAGGGCGATAAAGTGAAACTCTGCCCCTACCAAAAAAAAAAAAAAAAAAAAAAAGAAAAGGAAACAAGGGGTAAAGGTCAGGCAGGACCCAAACAAAGTAGAACAGCTCTGTCATGTCTGCCCTAGCCTGACAGACTCTATCTTATTTCACTATATGTGCTTTCACAGCCTCTGTCTCAGGGTAGTGATAGGATGGTAGAACCAGCTGACACACAGGACCCAGAGAAGGAAGGGCTGCAGTCCTTGTCCTCCTGGGACTGCTGGGGAAACTGATAACCTAGCATGTCGGTTTGTGCCAGTGTTGTAGACAGTGTGCTCCCACCCACAGTGGGACTATCCGGCACACACCTACTGTGTGATTGGCTGATGGCCACAGTTTTTAGGACAGTGAGGTCAAGTGTTTACAGCTATTAAGGTGCAGGGGAGAGAGCAGTGAGGAAGTTGGATAGGTGGATGCTTGCCTTGCCCATTTCTAGCTGTTTGATTTTGAATAACCACTTGGCCTTGGTTTTCTGCTGTACGTAATGGGAGTGAGGGTGATAATTTATAGGGTGACTATAAGGCATTTAATGCACCACCCCAGTTAGGTCAGTACTAATTCCCTTTTCTGTGCTCATGTGAGAATCTCCTAATAAAATGCATGTGGCTTCCACTGGTCTGTTTCCCTGGCAGCCTTGAACCTTCTAGCAGCTAGGCCCAAGGTGGGGGCTCTGGCCCTAAAGAAGGAGCTGTGTACGCTAAGTGTGCTGGCTTCCTGATGCTGGCCCTTGCAGAGCTACAGTCCTGACCCTACCTGCCAGCCTGTTATTTTTGTCCTAAAAAATAAGTTATAGCTGATTACAGAAGTTAAAAACATGTGTTGAAAGGAAGGAGAGGTTCAAGCCGGGTTTAATGAAAGGGAGAGACCCCAACCTGGGCAGGGGGAAAGATGCTATCCACATGGAGAGTGGTTGGTGACCCCTTTTCTTTCTTTCTTTCTTTTTTTTTTTGGTTGCAGTTTGGCCGGGGCTGGGCTCGAACCCGCTACCCTCGTTATATGGGGCTGGCACCCTACTCACTGAGCCACAGGCGCTGCCCTGGTGACCCCTTTTCATATGGGGCCATAGAGGGTGGGAAAATTACACTCTGTGCCAGGGGATTTTTGTGGGCTAAGGTCTTTTGGTTTGAAGTTTGGGGATGCCACTAGCTAAGCCTTTTGTAGTCTTTTGATCCAGGAGAGGAGGGGGAGAAGAGTTTGTGTGGGGCACTGTTAGGCCCCCAACAGTCATCACGTCTGTGAAGTGGTCCCCTGAGGTGGGGGACCCTGGTTATTGTAGTTGTTGAGAAATAGTCCTAGGTCTTTTGGACTTTGAGAAATGGCCACAGTGTTGCCCACTATCATGACCCTTCCTTCTCTTAGGCACAGTGAGGGGCCAGGAGGGGCGTTGACTCTGGGTACTCAGACCATCTGTCCTCAGCCTTTTAGAGGCAGGTCCCTTGGATATCTTCCCACAGGGTGTCTTGGACAGAAGTAGTGGTTATATCAACTGTGGGCAGCAGGCTGGGTACACAAGCAATGTATGCTTTGCTTTGTCGAAGTCCTCAGTCTTCCTCTGATATTTTATGCATTCTCAACCCTGTGAGTGAACCCCTAGCCCACTAGAAAGCATTTTCATCATGTCTTTTTTTTTTTTCTGTCCTCCCCATCCATCCCCCTTTTCTTCCCTGCCCTCCAGCATGTGAGAACAGCTTGTATAACACAGAGTAGGGTGGGAATGCTCGGTCATAGGCATCTGAGCATCTCTGGCCCTTCATTTTATAAGTATTATCTGAAGGTTAACTGCTGGAAGATTCCTGGGAGGCCTGGGGAGGAGGGGAGACAAAGCCGGTAGGTGGGGTGCTCACAGGTTGGTGGAGGATAACATGGGTAGTCAGAGCGCCGTGGATTTCTGAGGGGTACTGCCTCCTTTTTTGGGGTGGGGGCTCTTCCTTTCCTGATAGGAAAATATTTGTTGTGCTAGTGGACTGTTGGCAAATTTGGGAATTGCAGTCATGTTGGCTGGGGTAAGGCATTTCATCTCCCATCTGGAGGATACGTAAGGAGGGCAGGGGGTGCTGTCTTCCTCCTCACCGGCAGCGTCTGTGGAGTTCTTGTCCCAGCTGCAGGCAGTCCGTAGGAGTGGATCCTAGACCACACAGCAGTCAGTCGTGCAGCTCAGGGAGAGCAGTCAGATGGCCAATGCTCACAAGAGGTTGCGGATGGGATAGTCTTCAAACTTGGTTTGTGTGGCAGCTTTGAGTTTAAGGCTGATTCAGGGCTCTTGAGTGAAACATTTCTTCCTTTGTTCTCCCAAACACTAGGGAAGGATCGAATCATATTTGTGACCAAAGAAGACCATGAAACCCCAAGCAGTGCAGAGCTGGTGGCCGATGACCCCAGTGATCCATACGAGGAGCATGGTGAGTGACATGGGGCCTCCTAGGGGCCCACAGACATCTTATGGAGGTGGAAAGCTCAATTTTCTTATACTTTCCCATTTTGTCCTGGCCGAGGCTGTGCTTTGAGGTATCCACTCAGCCATGGGCCGTCTCTAGGGGCAGTGAGTTTGTCTCCCTCAGGTGTGAAGTGCTGTGCTGTGCTGTGCTGTGCAGAGCCTCCCCCAATGCAGGTCCCTGGCCAGTAGGCCAGAACAGTAGTTTCTCCTTAGTCAAATACTTCTGCCTTTTCTAAATTTTTGCAGTGATGTAAATCAGTTGGATGCTTCACAATGATTAGTTTTAGGGGAGAATTTCAGTGGATTCCAGCTATTTAGGGAGGTTAAGGTGACAGGGCTCCTCAGTGAAGTTGTCAGACTGACTTCTGCCACATCTACCACCTTTATTAAGAGGCAGACACATAACAGTGATACTTCTCATTCTGAGGTCTACGAAGTCCCTGCTGTTTCCTTTTTGTGGTCTAGCAAGTACCTTGCACAAAAAGTTCGCTTGACAGTTTTCCAGTAGCAGGATTCACGCAACCTACTCAGTTAGTGGCTGAATATAGCAATGGTCACTAGGGCCTAGGCCATCACTCCCAAGTCTTAGGCCTGCTGGACTCACTAGGTAATTATTACCTAGCCTATGTGAGATGGATGTGTGTGTGTGTGGCATTCATGAACAGCATACATATCGAAAACAGTACTCATTTCACCAGTCAGAATTGAAGAGCTTGAGGCATCTGTCTCTGGAGTATGGACTCCCAGTTGGAATTTTTTAAACACTAATTAAAATGTATTTTTCAGGTAGGATCTTTAACTTCTTGCCCTGACTGCTTATAGTTATTAGGGTAAAGCTAAGGATACATGGCTGGCAACCTGTGTGGAGAAGTGGAATGTACATGTTGCTCAAAGTGACAATATTCTGAGAATTACAGGGGTAATATTAAATCAGCACTCTTTTATAAGAAAAATAAATTGAATGTCAATTCAAGTGTTTTGCCTATCTTTAGGTCCATGTTAGTTAAGCACATTTTGTTAATTGAGCAAGACTGGGTAGCCAGGTGCAGTGGGTCACATCTGTGATCCCAGTACTTTGGAAGGCTGAGGAAGGAGGGTCACTTGAAAACAGGAGTTCCAAGTTGCAGTGAGCTTTGATCATACCACTGCCGGGGGACAAAGTGAGACCTTGTTTCTTAAAAAAAAAAAAAAGACTTTGTGGAGCGCTGTAAGACAAATCAAACCTTGTTTTGTTTTCCTTAGTTTTTTTAAAAATTTAAGTGCATCTGCCTTCGACTGGACAGCCCCCTGTAGTTCCCACCATTCCTTATTGTCCCCTTTGTTTTCTCTACCTACTTCTGTCAGGTACAGTGTATCTGCTTGGACTCTGTAGGTGGTCCCCGTAATGTGTTTGTCTTTCCTTCTAGTGAATACTTGTACAATGGAGCATATAAAACCTGGAGAATTCCAGCACTTGGGTTCTTAGCTGTCAATTGCAGAATTACTAGATGGACTATGCACTGACAGCAGTGCATGTCAGCTGCCTGCCTTCCAGCCTCCAGCTCGGTGGCTATGACGGTTCTTAGAACAGTCAAGAGAAAAGATGGCAGAATTAGTTTTCCTAGAATCAAAAAGTCAGGAGGGCCTTTCAGGTCACCTGGTCCAATGGGAAAACGGAGGGCCTACGAGTAGCAAGGACTAGAACTCCAGGCCATTTCTTAAAGCATACAGCGTCTGGGCTTAATTTAACATGCTACCGTCTGTGTGGATTTACATTGTCCCCCTGAAGTGCAAATTGGCACCATGTTCTCTCTGAGGAGCTTCCCTTGAAAAATAACGAAACAAGGACTTCTACAGACCTGTGTTATAATTTTAAATGTCAGTATTCTTTCTTTTGGAAACAGTTGTGTAGGTTTGTTTGCAGATTTGAACCTCCAGGGGGCAGCATTTGTGAATGTTTTTCCAGCACAGAGATTCTTGTGAAATAGGGAGCGAGGTGGTGAGATGTGGGAGAAAGGACACATCTGGGAACCCTTCATGCCCTGGCTGCAGCCCTAATTTGGCCCCCACGAACCCCAGAAACCTCATGTATAAACTCCACTTAGTAGTACCTGCTGCAGAAGTTGTCAGAAGGATTGTGTGAGTTAACAAGTACGACTTAACCCAGGAGAACTTGCTCTGTAGCTGCTGATGGTGCTAGTGGTCAGCTGCCTGCCAAGGAGACGGGACTGGTTCTTGTCTCCATTATTGTCCTCATTTTACAAATAAGGAACAGCAGTGGCTGATCCATTAGTGAACCTTCCCAAGCTGGAATTAAGAGGCAGGGTTTCACCTAGGACTTTGGGCACTAGTGTGGAGTGCCAAGCATGGGTACTTCCCTGGAGAGAAGAATTTTAAAGACTTTCTTAAAGAGTGCTCTCAATCTCCTTAAAAGACTCATGTGAGGAACTTCTGTATGAATCCTGTTTCCGTTTCTGTTACAAAGCTAAAAGTGAAGCCATTTTGAAAGCATTTTGGAAAACCAGGAAATACTATATAGATGTGAACAAAGTTCCAACAATAAGAAAAGGTGTAAAATTTAAGAGGCCTATATAGAAAAGGAAAACCCATCTAAAACCTCATTCCCTTCACAACACATTGTACAATTCAACAGTTTGGTTGATATTTTTACAAGAATGCGGTTACACCACATGGCGTGCCACTAGCTTTTCATTGTGGGGCATGTCTTGAACGTCTTTCCACATCAGTGCATAAGGATAAACTTCCTCCTCCTCACAAGTCTCCAGACTGCTGAGCTGAGAGCAGCTGCAGGGCAAGAGGGATTCAAGGGGCAGGGAGCATGGAGGGAATAGGGTGATCCGGTCCTGACCATCTGTATGGGGGGCAGAGATTGGAAGGAGGAGATCAATACCTCAGCTCCTCAAAGTGTCTGGGCTTTCAAAAAGCTCAATAATCATCCCAGTGATTACTGTTGCTTTGGAATGATTCCTAGTATTATTGAAGCACACCCTCACAGCTCGGGGAGTTGGCCCAGAATATAGATCAGTGTTGCAAATGGAGAAAGATGCCAATGGTACCTCTTCTCCCAGGTGAGCCAAGGAATACTGGATTTGTAATAGGCATTTGAACCTGATCCACATCAAGGGGCAGGTCCACAGGTGATGCCTACCAGGAAACTGTTCTGCACCTCCTAAGTGACCTGGGAGTACTGGACTGATTCTGCATTTTGGAAACTTAGAGAACATCTCTGATACTTTTCTTACTCGTCTTCCTGTTCCAGGATTGATACTGCCAAATGGAAACATTAACTGGAACTGCCCGTGCCTTGGGGGAATGGCCAGCGGCCCCTGTGGGGAACAATTCAAGTCAGCCTTTTCATGCTTCCACTATAGTACGGAGGATGTCAAGGGATCAGACTGTATAGACCAGTTCCGGGCCATGCAGGAATGTATGCAGAAGTACCCAGACCTCTATCCCCAAGAGGATGAGGAGGAGGAGGAAGAGAAGAAGCCTGCAGAACATGTAGAAGAAACGGCTGCCACTGAGGCTACTGCAACCAAAGAAGAGGAGGGGTCAAGTTAATGAAGGCCAAAAGGCACTGGAGCCCAGTCCTTCCATTTTAGAGTGATATGGACCTTTTACAAAACACCTTTTAGTCACCTTCCAAGAAAGTATCTTTTCCTCTGTTTTGTGCACTGTAATGTTCAAGATAACTTATTTTGATGCTCAGAGG
>CAUYRH010087452.1:0-52593 GCA_963574655.1 Perodicticus potto
CGGCAGAAGGGACTGTATTCATTCGGCAGAAGGGACTGTATTCATTCGTTTCCTGGCCAAGGAACCCACACACCTATATATACCCTGAGGCTAAAGGCCTAAAGGAGGAGACGGGGAAAGACCGGGCGAGGAACGGAGAGAGCTTCTCTCTCCCCACTTGCATTTTCTCCCTCTACCAGGAGCTTTAGTGTTTTCTGTATTCTTTTCTGTAAATCAATTCTGTCTTACCACTGAGGGGTGGGGGTGGGGGGAAATAATGCAATGAAGAATAATAAAATACATGTATGTAACAATAAAAAAATAAATAAAAAAAAAAAGAAAAAAAAAAAAAACTTAAAACAAAATCCATTAGTGAAAATCCTTACAGAATGGTCCTAAGCATATTAGCAATTCACATGATGTTCTGACTTCGTTTTTAGAAAGATTCTTTTGTGATAACACATAGTGGTCATCTGTCACCCCAGTCAGTGACATGTTATTATTAGAGAAGAAATTTGGAAGCATGGGATCTACAGATGTGCCCTGTGGGGCTGGCGGGAAAAGGAGGACAGGAGTAAGAACGCCTTTTGGCTCATCAGTACCATGGGCTCCTACAAGTGAAGAAAAAAGTCCTCATGGGTAAAAAGACAAAAGAAGAAAAGAAAAGAAAAAAAGCTTAAAATATTTGTATTCATTTCTTAAATATATAAGATACTTACTTTGCTCGAGCCTCCACTTCCTATCTGCTTTAAGATGGAATACATTCTTCCTTTAACTGAAATGCATTCATTTGTTGATGAGGATGCTGAAATCTAAATAATTATAATAGATAAATAAAATTTCAAAGAATATCATAAGAAACTAGCTTACATTTGGTATGGCGAACTGCTCCCTATTTTCAATTTTCTTAAGTAGTTATGTATATTACAATATTTTAAAAAGGAAACTCGTTCTACGTACTTTAATCAAAGAAATAAAAACTTTTTCTCATTTTCATGTTTCCTTTCTGTTCTTTTTCCTTTTACTTTTTTACTTACATTCACACATACATATGCCTATACACAGGATGGCCATAAAGTCTTTGTGTGATTTTAAATTGCACACTATTTTGAACTGCACACGAAGTTTACGGCCATCCTGTGTGTGTCACACACACACTTCTATCTATATTCCTTTTTCTTATTTAGTATCACATTATGAAGCAAGGAACTAAGTTGTTAAGAGCTCCAACAGAGCTCAGACAAACGCAAGCCTCATCAATTCCCTTCTTTGTGCTGAGTGATCTTCAACAAGTTACTTAATTTCTCAAAACTTCAGCAACTTCCTCAGCAAACTATCAACCGAGGTACTACACTGCATACAACGTGCCCCTCATCTCTTCCCTCACGCTGGAGGATGTCTCTGTGTTCCTATAAATGCAGTGAACAGATGAAGTGCTGAGGACTTGTTCTGAGCTGATAAAGAAGCTGAAACAAAAAGAGTCCCTGATTAGCTGATAAACCAAGCTGAAACAAGGTCCAAATAAACATCAGTTTGAGTCCAGTTTTAGATTCTAAATGGTAGAATCTTTCACGTAATTTTCTTCTATTAAACAAAAAGATAAGGATCCTAATTTAACTTCTGGGGTTCAGAGACTGTTGAGTCATAAAATATGTTCCCTATAACAAAACATTAGGCTTTGAAATTCCAACCAGCCCCCCCACCCCCACCCCCTTTTGGGCATCCTATCTCTGTTCTTTCAAACTTAATCAGTGAACATGTTGGTGGGAAGAAAGGAGTTTAATGTCCTTTCCCCCGGCTGCTACATAAATAAAATAATTCTAACTTATTTCTGATTTAGCACCAATGTGACGTTCTGTTTCCTACACAGGACACCTCACACCGGCCAGATCTTCAAACTACTAATCAGATCATTTCCCTTCCCTGCTTCAACCTTGTCCACAGCCTCATAGACCTCCCAGGGTAAAAGGTAAGGGCCCAGCAGAACCTCCTGTTCACCCAACTCCTTCCTGAGCTCTGGGCACTGTGGCCTTTTCTCAGCTCCCTCCTGGCACCGGCCCCTTTAGAAGGCTCCCCCCAAGTCGCTTCACTGTCAGGACCTCTGACTCACCTTCTAGATTTCAACTCAAACAGGGCCTGACACTAGCAATTGCTCAGTAAACGTGCTTAGAATCAGTGTATAGCAAACTTGATCATTTTTCTCTTTTTCCTTTGCAATTTATTATATTGTTTCAATTCTCAAAACACTATTACCTTTTCCCATAGTTAGCATAATCCATTATTACCTATTGTTTTTGTCCATTACATTTTTAAATTATGGCAAAAAATATATATAACAAAAAATTTCCTGTTTTAACCATTTTTAAGTTCCAATCAGTGGCAATTAAATCCCTTCATGTTGTTGTGCAAACATCACAACCGTCCACCACTGGAGCACTATAGTCACTGCACAGGGAACCCTGCCCATCACCCAGTGCTTCTTCACTCCCTCCTCCCCCAGCTCCTGAGTGCCGCATTCTACCTTCTGCCAACTAACGTTTTTCAATCCGTTGACTTTTATAATTACTCAATTTTGCTGTTTATTTCAATAAAAATTGCTGCCAACATATCTTATTACTAAGTGTCATGCTCTATCTGTCCCAAGAGTCACACACACATTAACTAATTTAGTCTTCACAACCATCCTGTGATTTCTTTTATAGATGATGAAACAAACACAGACAGTCCTGGTAACTTGCAAAAGCTCACAGTGCAGCTAAGTGGTGAGGCTCAGATTTACACCTGGGCAGTCTGTCTGCAAGGCCTGTGTTTTCTACCAATATTAAACTGCCTCTGAGATAGTTTTTAGAAACTGATTTTAGTTACTAGTGTCAAGAGTACCTAACTTGTCTTCACACAGCAATGTGATTGCTTCACCAGCAAAAAATTTTTCCTTTGAGTTTATAACAATTATAATACATTCTAGTAGTACCTCTTGTTGTTATTCTGATATTCTCAAAAATTACTTTCTCAAATGAACTGTACATTAATTAACAAAGGAAATGAAGTTGGTCACTAAAAAACAGTTAACTAGGATAAAAAGTAACCCTGACTCTAAGAGAAATTTTATTCAGCTATTCAAACCGGATCCTTTGGCCTAGTTAACTTTCATTACTAATAACTAACCTCGCAAAGTCACAAGGCATACACTCATTAGGATATCAGAAAACTTTTGCCTAAGGGGAGTAAGAAGGGACAAGTTCTTAAGACCTTTCTTGACATTTAGATGCTACAAAAATAAAATCTGTGAAGCTGAGTGTACCTTCACACAGAGCATCACACACAGAGCTTACCACACCTGTAAATGCTGAAGTGGGGTAGCAGGTATCTGCTGCTGTGGCTGCTGGAAATAGGCAAATTGGCTATAAGGTGTTGACAGCTGATGAGCAGGTGGAAAGTCATCCTTCACAACTGGAGTTCTAAAACTAGGAAAGATTCCTTTTAATTTAAAACATTAGAATTTGAAAAACAAGATTTTGAATCCATTTTCATGTGTTTTAGAAGGTTGACATGAATTTAAAGGTGTTATAGCAAACAGAACCCAAGTTAGTTTTCATAATACAGATGATTATTTCTTTGTTCTAGATACCCCACCACTGATAGTTTATTATGAGAATTCTTTATGAAAGTAATTTTTTGGACCCAGACAAGAAATTCTTGTTAGCAAAATAAACATGATGGCATTTAAAATATGGACTTAGGATTATTTTATAAGAATTTAGATAAGGCTAAAGTCAGTTTATGGCTGATAATTTTTTTAGTGTTTTTTAACAATAATGTTCTCTAACGGCCTGCTAGGAACATCCGGAAAGCATTCACATCAGAGTCTAGCCTTGAAGCTTCACTCTGCTGAGCTCACATTAGTCGTTTGGTACCGTGTCCTCAACACGCTAGAACAGCGCTCGGCACCAAAGAGCCACATAAATATTTCTTAGTGTTGAATAAGAACACAGGAGACACCTACATCACTATTTTAGTTAGCAAGCCTTCCTTAAAATTTCCCAAATACAATAAAATGGGGCAATACATAGTAAAAATTATACTAAATAGGTAAGAGGTTGGGTTACGAAATCTCTAAGCCTAACTCTACTTAAAAAAAGGATTATATTTTGAAAATTAAAAGCAAAAGGCATGATGGACTTAAGCTATGCCCTAAGATACTAAAAACACAGCCACTCATCCACCCAGAAGAAAAAAAAAAAATCACTTTATCATAGGGATAATAGCACTAGATTATTTATCGCGGCTCAATTTACAATTGCCAAGATGTAGAAACAACCTAAATGCCAACCCAAGAATGGACTAACAAGCTGTGGTATATGTTTACCATGGAATACTATTCAGCCACTAAAAAAGACAGTGACTTTACTCCTTTGTATTAAGCTGGATGGAGTTGAAACACATTCTCCTTAGTGAAGTATCACAAGAATGGAAAAGCAAGTATCAAATGTACTTAATTCTAATATGAAACCAGGAGATGAAGGAATTCATGCCCATACAAGAGAAAAACTCAGTTCAGTTCAAGTTGAGGGGCGGCAAAATGTAAGGGTATAGGGCACACATCCTGAGTGCAGGAAACAATTAGAACAGGGGCTCAACCTACTAAATTCAAACATTGTAACCTAGTTGTCTGCACCCTCACATTAATCCAAAATTAAAAAAAAAAAAAAAAAAAACAGCCACTAGCAGAAGGCTCCAGGTACCACCTCCCTTTACTTCCTTTCTCTGAACTGTCTCCCCATGGCTGCTGCAGTGTCCCTCATGTTCCCTGAGTCAGCACAGACCAAGGCCTTCACCCCTCTTGTTCCCATCCTCTCAAATCTTACACCTTCCGAAATCCCCAGAGCTATCTGCAGTAGTCAGCCTACCTCTTCCAGAAATTATCACCTTCCAGTTAAGTCCTCCTCAGCTAAAAAATGTATCTGTCCTTTGCTCTAGGGATGCTAACCTTTAAAATCTCTCTCTCTCTGAGAGGTCTCCGTGTGGTGGTATAAGAAATTCTGCGTCCTTAGGGTCTTTACAGGTGGTAGGTGCAGATTACGATATGACAAGCACTCCAATCGCAGCAGTCCTTTCAAACATGTATTATGGTAACCACTTCCCCCTTCCCATTTTACAGATGAAAAAACCGATACTGAGAAAAATAACATGAATTTGGAAAAGTCTTTAAACAAGTAAAGGAGCAGGATTCAACCCGAGATCTATCTGGCCCAGAAGCCCATGCTACTCTAATGCTCTACCCTGCCTCCCAAGTGCCAACAGTAATTACCAGCTCATGTAATCATCCAAATTATTGCTGCTTGGTGTCTTACAAATAGATTTTGGATCAAACCATTTAGGTGCTGATATTGGTGGTGACTGCTTTGAAACTGAATGAACAGGTTGCTCAAAAGTGGTATGTTTCTGCCAAAACAAAATAAAAAACGGTGCAATTTAGAGTTCTTTAATTAGTGACACCTATCCCAACAGTTTTACAAACATTACAACTACTAAAAGTAAATAAAAAACTATGAAATACAAAAGCATAATGAAATAGATAGATGCATGTATTTTAGACTTTCATTAACTTTTCAGTACAGTTCTTTTACTATGAACTCTTAAGCCTTGAACCTGCTCCTCAAACACACAGGGAAGGCACATAAAATTGTTTAACAAAATAGAATCTAACACCTCCCTCAATAGAGTGTAAAACTTTTAGAATCTGAAATAGTGCTCTGTACCCTGAAAATTAGCCTTTCTTTAAAACTCTAGTTTCTATAAAACTACATCTCTCCCTTTCCACGTTTCCAAAAACTATTTGGCTAAATTTGGAAAGGCAAATGCCTATTTTGTGTTCTCCTTAGGAGAGACAGAGTCAGTAGAATTCATCTTGTAAAAATCCCAGACAACGGGGAGCAAACGCCCTCTACAGCTGGGTCAGCAACTCATTGTCTGCAGACTCAGGCCGAATCTGGCCTGTCATCTATTTTTGTAAACAAAGTTTTATTGGAACATGACTATGCTGGTTTACTTACCTGTTGTCTGTGGTTTTCTGTTTTCATGCTCTAATGGCAGAGTTGAAAAGGTGCAGCAGAGATCATGCAGCCTGCAAAGCCTGCCAGCCCTTTACAGAAAGTATGGACCCCGGCTGTACCATATCTCCATCAAACAGAGAACCACATTTTGCTTGAATACTTTGAGTAAATGAGCACTCACTGATGTCTACAAAGGTTCCCTTCAATTTTGGTACTATTTTAGTTATTAGAAGTACCCGTAGAAATTAAATTATTATTGTAACTGCAACACACTCATCCATTGTGGTCCTCAAGAACCACAATGGATAAATCTATCCTGTTAATACTTCCTACTTTTCACTCAAGTTTCTTTTTTTTTTTTTTAAGTGTACTAGTCAATGGTTTTTACTATATTCACAGTTGTGCAACCATCAACCACTATCCAGTTTCAGAATATTTTCTCATCCAATAATATAAATGTCTTAACACAATAATTAAGAAAGTGCGGTGAAGGCTATGTTAACCAGTTTGTTGTAAGTATTTCAGATTGCATATAAAACCAGCACATTGTACCCCATAAATGCATTAATGTACACAGCTATGATTTAATTAAAAAAAATTATGAAACTGAAGGAAAAAAAAAAAGAAACCTCATACATGAGTGGTCTCACTCCCCATGCTCCACTCTCCCAGTCTCTGGAAAGCACTAATCTACTTTCCTTCTGTTTGGGATCAGTCTTTTCTAAGCATTTCATTTAAATGAGATCACGTAATATGTGGCCTTTTGTGCTGAGCTTCTTTCCCTGAGCACGTTGTGAATGCTGGTATATGTTGCAGCACATAGCAGGACTTCATTACTTTTTTATTGCTAAATAATATCCCCGTGTGGATGTACCGTATTTTGTTTATAAATTCATCCAGATAATGAATATTTGTTATTTCTAACTTTTGTGCAATTATGAAAATGCTGCTATGAATATTCATGTACAAACAATTGTGTGGATACATGTTTCCAATTGTCTTGACTATAAACTTGGGAGCAGAATTGCTGGGTCATATGATAACTCTACATTAGCCTTCTGAAGAACTGCCACACTGTTTTTCAAAGTGACTTCACTACTTTACATTCCCACCAGCAGCGTAGGAGGGGCCCAACAGACCCCATATCCTACTAACACTTGTTCTCATTGTCTTTTTTAATTACAGCTATCTAGATAGGTATGAAGTGGTATTAACCACGGTTTTGATTTGCATTTCCCTAAAGATCCATAGACAGTTTTCAGTTTCCTTCCTGTTAACTTAAAAGTTCCCAAAAGAAAAAAGGAGATGTTTATTTAATATGTCCCAAGATTGGGCCTGTCAGGATCCTTACCATCCAACATTTGTTATCTGTGTCTATTACTTAATCAGTGGTCCAGGAATCCGGGAAGGGGGAGGTCCCCAAGATCCTTTTCAAGGGGTCTGAGTGGTTAAAAATATTTCCATAATGATACTAAGACAGTATACACCTGTCTCACTTTTATTTTCTCACAAGTTTATGCTGAAAATTTCTAGAGTCTATGTGACATTTTATAACAGAATACATTGAATACAAAAGCAAATGCAAGAATCCAATCTTCTGGTAAGCCAATGGTTGAAGAGATTTGCAAAAACTGTAAAACAATGCCACTCTTATAGTTTCAGAAAATAATTATTTTTCATAAAAATGTATTTATATACACATGAGTGTATTACAATTATTTATAATAAAACAATTAATGTTTAAACATTTTATTTTACTTTAATATGTGGTTAGTAAATAGAGATAAACATAACCTATATAAACTACAGCTCTTTTGGTAACTGATAATTAAGAGCATAAAGAAGTCCCAAGACCAAAATGTTTGAGAATTAGAATCCACCTTTTAAAAATTTTTATCTGAGCATGACTGCAGGAAATTATTCAGTGTTGGAGACAACACTGCATTAGTTGGGGGGGCAGGCAGCATAGTCTTCTGTGAAGGACCAGACAGTAAGCACTTTAAGCTTTGCAGACCGAGTGGTCTCTAGCTGCTTAACTCTGCTGCTACAGCACAACATCAGACAGACCTGATGAGTGAGTGGGTGTGGCTTATTCCAACAACTCTCTATATTCACACAATCAGGCTGGGGACTGGATCCCACCCAACTCCTGTACCTGTCCATCACATAGAAAACAGAAGAGCTTAGCCTGACATATACTCACACTGAACCTATGATGGCTACTGATCATTTTGTAAATGATAGAAAGAAAAAAATCCTTTAAATAAGCTATTCCACTAAATATAGTATATAGCCATTTAATAAAAGAAAAAAAACATTTAACACAATCATCAGACTTCAGAAATGTATTATGAACAACAGCAATGTTGTACTTTAGCGGAAAAGAAAGTTACCTCTGTATGAACCTTTCGGGCTATCTCTGGAATCTGCCACTGATTTGAAGATGCAGCAGGATTCTGGTGCATGCGTTCCGACCTTCTCTTAGACTGCCACTGTTTCTGCTCACCTTCTGGAACTTGAGGTTCTTGGTGCTCTTTAGTTTCTGAAAATGTGTTTGTTGCAATAATAAAACTATGTATTAACAATAGAATGTGTTACAAACTGTATCATATTTTGCTCTTAGAAACAAAGAAAGAGAGAAACTAAAATCTATAAGCCAGCTACTGACAAGTCAGTTTTATAAAGTCGCAACATAGTCACCTTCTTAAATTGTTACTCAGAGCTTAATCAGAGACCATTCTAGATTTAAATGCTTCTGGTCTTCACTGGTAAACAAATAAATAAATCAGTAAAATCTTAATAACACTTAGATGATAAAACAACTCTTACTAATAAAAAGAAGCTTATTCACCACTTTTCATAAGCTTCTTGTTTAACATAAAAATTGTACCTTACAGTAACCTATAATTTACTCTCTCAAAGGTCCACCACCACAACATAAAAACTGTACCTTACAGTAGCCTATTAATTTACTCTCTCAAAGGTCCACCACCACAATATAGTTAATATTCTATGAATATGAAAATTCCATTCTTTTTTGTGAGAGTAGATGCCAAAACCCTAAACAAATTATTAGCACTTGACATACAAGAGATAAACAAGTACGTCTGAATCTGGTTTATTTCTAAATGTAAAGTTCAATTAACATTTGAAAAGCAATTTATCATAGTAACAGAATGGAGAAGGAATTACGCAGGAAAAAAATCATTTGATGAAATTCAACACCCAAACATCCAATCACTCTCACACACACACACACACACACACAAACCTATTAGTAATATAGGTATCAGAACTCAATTTGACGGAGTAGCTACAACCTCTCCAGCAATCATCATACTATGTGTTAAGGGTAAAACACTGTAATAAGGCCTAAGACAAGAATATCACCTATCATCCCTTTCTAATCATCATTCTACTGGAGGTCTTAGCAATTATAATAAGGCAAAAAAAAAAAAAAAAAAGAAAGAAAAATTAAAAGTATTAGTAAAAAAGGAAAGCTATCCTGTCTTTAAACAACATACTTGTGTACCTATAAAAATCCAAACAATCCATAGGAAAATTATTCAGTGGATTTAGCAATGTCACTGTATCTAAGATAAATAATTAATATCTAATTGCACTTTTATATGCTAACAAAAAAGTAAAGTATAACTTTTTTAAAAGACACCATTCATTATCATCATATTAAAAACTATCAGATATACAGGAATAAATCTAGCAAAAGAGATATAGGATCTCTACAAAGAAAGTGATTCGCTCCATATTTTCAAAGAATGAAAGAATATGCCAGGTTAGTGGACTGGAAAAATTAACTATAAAGATGTTGCTTTGTTCCAAATTTCTTTATAGGTTCAAAATCCCATTTAGCGTCCATAGCTCAGGGGTTAGGGCGCTGGCCACATACACTGGGGCCGGCAGGTTCAAACCCAGCCAGGCCTGCCAAACAATAACATCTATAACAAAAAAACAGCCAGGCATTGTGGCAGGCACCTGTAGTCTCAGCTACTTGAGAGGCTGAGGCAAGAGAATCGCTCAGTGGTTCTCAACCTGTGGGTGCTGAGCCATAGGAACTGTACTAAAGGGTCACGGCGTTCGGAAGGTTGAGGACCACCGGGCCATAAGTCCAACAGTTTGAGGCTGCTGTGAGCTGTCACGCCAGGGCACTCCACCAAGGACAGCACAGTGACTCTATCTCAAAACAAACAAACAAAAACATCTCTTTTGTTAAAAGTGGTAACTAAAATATTGATGCTAGTATTTATATGGAAATCCAGAAGACCAAAAATAGCCAAAATACTCAGGAAGAGGAAAGAGTTGGAAAATTTACACTGACAGATAAGTAAGACTTACTGCAAATATGAAGACAGTATTAGCATAAAGACAGATAAAAATAAATACAGAATGGGGAAGAATGCAAAGTCAGAAACCACACACAGAATCACCTAATGTATAACAATTCTGTGAAGGAAAAAAAAGGGTTTCTCCAATAAATGATGTTGAGTCAACCAGATATTCACAAGGGAAGAAAAAAAGAATCCTGACACTTGACTTTACACATGCACAAATATTAAACTCCAGGAAAATACAAATCTAAATGTGAAAAGATAAAATGATAAATCTGACTATGGAGTAGAGAAAGATTAAAGACGCAGACAGTACTCATCACAAAAGCAAAGACTGATAAATTAAGAATTGCTTTTCATCCAAAGTCTTTACCACAAAATGTGAGTTGACTGTACTTGTAATACATAAATCCAACAAAGAATATGCATCTAGATCATAGAAATTCTTATTAAAACTCAATAGAAAAAGAAAGAAAACCAAATAGAAACCTCAGTAAGACTCAAACAAGTATTTTGCAAAAGGATATCCAAATGGCCAATAAACATAAGATGTTCAATAGCAGATTTTAGGGAAATGCCAATTAAAATCACAATGAGATACCACTTAGCAGGATGAAAATGCATAAAATTAAAAGCCAACAACGCAATAATGGGGAAGAATGTGAAGCAAGGCAATAGCATGCTGGTCAACGGTCTGGAGACCATTTGGCACCAGCTACCAAAGCTGAACGTAGTCATGTCCTGTGAGCCAAAAATCCCACTCTTGGAATACACATGTGAACAAAAAGACACCAAAAGATTCATAGCAGCATTATTCATTGGACAAAAAATGTTATCCATGTACACTTGATTGAACAAGTTGTATATTTATACATTGAGACATTATATGACAATAAAAATCAACAAACTAGATATCAAAAGGACATGGATGAACTCCAGAAACAAGGGTATAAGAAGCAGACCCAGGAACACACACTGCATCACTTCTTTCTATTATGTTAGAAGTCGTAACAGTGACTGTATTTGGAAGGAGAGGTATTTGATTGAGAGGAGACCAAGGAGGTTACTGAACATTACTGCTAGTAATGTTCTAGTTTTTTATAGTTAGATATTGGTTACAAGTGTGAACTCACTCATGGTATTTCACTGAGCTATCCCTTTGGATTTGGGCAGTTTTCTGATTGTAGGTAAAGTATAATGGAGGTGACACTCAACAAGTATTCACTGAAAACATTAGTGTCAAATGAGTGCTACTAAAAAGCAATTTGGTAAAGATGATTTTCTCAATCATACTAGTTTATAGTACATGCTAAGAAAACATTAAACAAACAGCTTCCACCAAATACTAGGAAAAAAAATCTATTGCCAATTAAATGGTAAAAAAATAAAAGACTAGATAGCAGAGTGACCAGCTGTCCCTGTTTGCCTGGGACTGAAGCTTTCCCTGGGACATTCAAGTTTTAAGACTAAAACCAGCAAAGTCATAGGAAAACATTCAGAAAAGCCTCACATTGTTCAAAGTTCCTCCTCACTTCTTCTGAAAGAGAGAGAGAGAAAAAAAAAGACAAAGATCTGATAATTAAGTTCTCAAACTCAACCTAGAAAAAGGGCTATGGACTCACAGCTGCGTATCACTATGTGCACCTTCCAAGTGCTCCCCTGGGGAACCACCAACACCAGCATCTAGTCCATGCCTCAGAGCAATTTTGGAACTCTTTTTCTACAATGACCATCAGAGCTATTGTCACATAAGACCTGACAATGAAGTTCGTGAACTTGCCACTGTGCAGGGGAAGCACCTGTGGCTCAGCGAGTAGGCTGCCAGCCCCATATACCGAAGGTGGCAGGTTCAAACCCAGCCTCGGCCGAACTGCAAAAACAAAAAACTACCTGGGCATTGTGGCAGGCGCCTGTGGTCCCAGTTACTCAGGAGGCTGAGGCAAGAAAATCGCCTAAGCCCAGGAGTAGGAGGTTGCTGTGAATTGTGTGACGCCACGGCACTCTACCGGGGGAGATACAGTGAGACTGTCTCTACAAAAAAAAAAAAAAACTTGCCGCTGCGCACTTACCTTGGCAGCACGGTACAAAAGCTTGGTGAGGTTCAACCTTGGTGCATATGGGTCTCACAGCTGTGTTCATGTTGATGTGTGGCCATGTCTTGCTGAGTGCATTCCTTTTTGTTGTTGTGTTTTTGTGTACCATATTACAACAGCCCTGAAATATTTTATGTTTTGTCTGCTATTCCTTCTACCTGAAATACACTTATTACTGATATTTCCCCCATGTAAATCCTAATTGTTCTTCAAATTTCTTCTTCTCCTTCACAAAATATTTCCTTATTTCCCCTAAATCAGATTAATTCCCTAAATTTATCACTCTATCCATGTGATGGAAAATTAAACGTTCGATAAAAAGGAAAGTGTGAGTTGTCTCATAAAAACAGCTTCCATGTCCATTTCAGAAAATGTTTGTCAAGCCAACTGGGGAAAATCTCAGTTTCGTTGTATTTTATCCCCCAGGCTTCCTTTTATGCATCTTTTAGGCAAATAAATTTTCTGCGCGGCAGGATTCAGTACTTTGCATACATTCCATATAAATGAACCAAAATACATAGACACAGTCTCAAAACATAGTTCTTAGGTGGCTAGTCTGCTTTCTTAAGCTATAAGGTGGTTTTCTTAATTAAAGAAATAAGTCTACTGATTGTCACTCTTACCTTCTAATTTAGTTAGAAAACTTGATTCAGTTTTATTCTTCAGGGTTACAGAATCGCTAGTAAGTTCAGAACTCTTCTCATCTGACACCAGGGGTTCCTTAGAATGAATATTTTGAATAGACTATATGAAAAGAAAAGATACTAAATAAAAATAAATTCTCATAAACAGTAGCAATGCCAATTTGTCTTACTGCTCAATACACTAACAAAGCCTTATCTATGTGAAAAGACTGCTAGCAAAATTATCTGTTATAATCACATATAGACTGAAAACCTCCCAGCAAGATTAACTGCCTGAATTATTGATTTAGAGCAGTGGTTCGCAACCTTCCTAATGTCATTGCCCTTTAATACAGTTCCTGAGGGTCATGAGCCACTGGTTGAAAACCGCTAATTTAGAGCAATGGGATGGGTCCTTAAATTGACCATAAATTTTGCCAATTTGCTTTCAGTGGACACAATGAATTGCTAAAATATATTTCACTTAAAAAGAGAAAAAGTTGGCTGGAAGGGCTGGCTCACTCCTGTAATCCTAGCACTCTGGGAGGCCAACAAAGTGGAACCCTTGAGCTCAGGAGTTCAAGACCAGCCTGAGCAAGAGCAAGATCCCCATCTTTACTAAAAATACAAAATGTGCCCTTTGTTGTGGCAGGCACCTGTAGTCCCAGCTACTTGGGAGGCTGAGATAAGGGGATCACTTGCGCTATGACACCACGGCACTTGAGCCAGGGCACAGAGTGAGACTCTTGTCTCAAAAAAATAAATAAATAAAATAGAAAAGATTAATAAGTTTGACTCCAACACAGAATATGCCTCATGACAAGAGAAAAAAATTTAAGTATTTTAGTACGATGATTGTTACTTTATCATCGAAGATAACAGCATTAGTCAAAATTAATATTTCTATAACCCTAAGATAGTAGTCAGTCTACATCTGGAAGAGTAAACTTTCTGACACAATTATGCACTGTTCTCTAGGATAGCCATGGTTAGGAAAAAATAATATTTTAAAGCATAGATCATTAAGGAGAAAGGCATTACCAAAATACAAAATTGAAAAGACCCTCATAGGAGTGGGGAAAGGAAGAGCAGAGAGAGGGGGGTGGGGTCTTGGGGCCTTGGTGTGTGCCACCCCTTTTGGGGGCAAAACATGATTGTAAGAGGGACTTTACCCAACAAATGCAACCAGTGTAACATGGTTGCTTGTACCTCAATGAATCCCCAACAATTAAAAAAAAAAAAAAAAGAAAAGACCCTCATAGTGACGCCAGGGGGTTAACTTACTGTAAGAATAATAATATATAACCCCTAAAAACCATAGGACACCAGGAACTAAAATTATTTCCTTTCTTTGAAGTTCACACAGTTTATCTGTCGGACCAAGAGGTCAGGACTGATTACTTACGCCCTCACCTTTGCCCCCAACACAATTTACTCTTTTTTTTCAAACATGTGATATCAGAATCATGAGTAAATATACCAAAAAACAAAACCTGGTGGAGGGGAACAGCTCCCCCGGCCATATATCCCCAAACCACCAACTAATCTGCTCAAACCCAAACCTCCTAAGAGACGTGGAGTCTCGCTCTGACACTTTGCCTTGGGGAAGCACAGTCCAGGACTTCGCACCCCTTCCCACGGGGGCGACCTCACATCTTCAGGTATCAGGAACACTATGGGAGATACATCAACTATCAACCCTTTCTCCAGAAAATGCTCTGTGAATCCTAGATCAGGAACTCTTTCTTCATATAAAGATTTAAAAATTGAGATACCTTTAAATTTCTCAATTCACAGGAATCATTTCCACTTGATTTAGATCCACGCACAGCCACATCTCGGCATTCTGATCCCAAGGTCTGTCTTTTACCCATGAAACAGAGTAATTTTAATATTAACTTTGAAATCAATCTTTCCAATATATTTTTTTTTATTTTAAAGTTGGCTTTTTAATAATTTACATACTTTTTTGCTGGAAAAACATCTCTTAAGAAGACATTTTAAAAGAAATGACACAATTTCCATACAACACTGACTAAGCTAAGACTAGGTGCTGGGCAGTTACAACAGTGATGGATCACCGCCAGTGACTTCGCAGTTTAGTCTGTAACAGTTGGAGCCAGGGCAAGAACGTGGGAAAGAAAAGTACACAGGGGTAACTACATTTCAAATTGAAAATAGCTTAAGGATAAGAAGCTGAGTATAAACTCTCATGCGGACTCCCACAGTACTTAGCACAGCCTGTCATAACAGGTGCCAGGAAAATAGTTTTTCTGTTTTTTTTTTTTCCCGGAGTGGAAGAAGTCTCCTTTATTCTTTGGCTAGGTATTTAAATGGAGATGCACAAGATGAGATAGTGACAAGATTTTAGAACTTGACTTTGACAACCAAAATGGTTTTTTAATATCAATATTTGGTCAAGGCCAAAATACAATATGAATTTAATTATAGAAGACATCAACTAAAAACAATCAACTGTGTTCCTAAAGTTTATATGCAAAATGATTCTCTGGAAACAAAGGAAACTTTTTCAGTATAAGTAATATTATAAGTGGTGGTCAGAGTTAGGAATAGACCAGAAAGTCTGTCTCCTTTAGCTAAACTAGAATGTTATACTGTTATTTCTTATGAGGAAAGGGAAGACACAGGACATGATGACCAATACTCCATCTCCATCTAACCCGTCCCCCTTCCCGAAGCCCGGAACAATGAAGCATGTGACTGAATGACCATCTTTCTCACTGATAGCTATTCTTTCCTGAGAACGATCCCTTGTTCCCAGACCTCCTTCCACCCTTTGCTATGGAAACTCCCAAACAATTCAAAAGAACTGATTCTAAGCAGAGAAGCTACCCATAGCAAGGAATGCTCAGATATCAGGAGCTTCACCCCTGAGATGTGTGCATGCTAACTTAGTATTTTTTCCAGTGTGCGTCCTGATTTTGTAATGATTCCTTCAATAAATACTTTTAATGAGTGAAAAAGCAGAGTCATTTTCTTTACTTGTTCCTCTGCTCCTGACAGCCTTTACTTCCAAACTGAATAAAAACATCATCATATTATAATTACTATTACTCAGTAAAAGACTTTAAGACCATTCTGCCATCAATCTTCAAATACCAATAAGAAATTTAACATGTAAAACTCAACATACCTTCTTATAAAACTTGGCACAACTGAACCATTTGTCTTCATATCATAATCGGGACTATTTAGCAGGTTAATTGGGACTCTTCCAAATGGGCATGACTAAAAATGTTTTGAAAGATTAAGTAACCAACTGGGAAATAAACAAAGACTTCACTACAACCACCTTAATCAAGGCAAACTGAAATTAACTTACCTGTTTAGTTCTGTTAGCTTGTTTCAAGGGATTCCGATGGCCTATTTCTGCATCTTGTGGGGGCATGTTCTCTCTACACAGAAAGAAAACATCCTCAGCTTTTCAAATAAAAATACTAATGTGCATTTCCATTCCACTGCTAAACATTGCTATCATATTTACATGAAAACATGTATGTAGATGTTTTCTATTTGTTCATACAGATGACGCGCATTTAAAAAACTGTTTCACTTTCCTTACCCATATAAAAATCTGGCTTTAGTAGCCTGTCCTCTGGAATCACAACTGATGTTCCAATTCTGGAAATGCCCAGATGAACTGCAGAATGATTCTTGGGGAGTTAATAGTGTAGATGCTATAAAAATTTTGAAACTGATTAAATTTGTTAGGAGATGAGAAAAGCACAAAAAAGGTCATCTGATAAACAAGAATATTTAAAAAGTCAATTCATGGTAAATATTTGTCCTTAAGTAAGACATGCATACATGAAGATGTTATGAAGATAATTTTCTAACTATTTCTTCAAATTCTCTTTAATTATAAAACTATTTCCTCAGAGTAAAAGCACATTCTCTATTTCTAAAAGCAAAAAGCCATTGCTTAGAGTTTGGTGGGGTTTTTTCTTTTCAGACACAGTCTCGGTTGCCCTGGGTAGAGTGTTGTGGATCAGCCTAGCTCATAGCAACCTCAAACTCCTGGGCTTAAGCAATCCTCCTGCCTCTGCCTCCCAAGTAACTGAGACTTTAGGCATGTGCCACAACACCAGGCAAATTTTTCTGTTTTTAGAGGAGATGGGTTCTTGCTCTTGCTCAAGGTTGGTCTTGAACTCCTGAGCTCAAATGATCCTCCTGCCTTGTCCTCCCAGACGTGAGCCACCACGCCTGGGGCAGCGTTGATTTTAGTGCATTACCAAAGAGTTTGATTAGCAAAATAAAGGGATAAATTTCAACAGCACTGTGAAGACTTTTTAGATTCTAAGTCTTACCTCCTTTTGACACCTAGAATTTAATCTTAGATTTTGAACTTAATACATAAATGACATTTTTCTATGAAATGTCATCCTAAATCCTTACTTGCAATACTATCCACCAGAAAGAAGTATCAGCACACATTAGCAGTCACCTGACAAATTCTTCTTTTCTTCCTCTGAAAGTAGCTGCTTTTTTTTGAGGTTTAAATTCCGTAGAGCAATTTCCAGCATTTCTAGTGGTACAGCTCCACGTTCTATAGCTTTTTGAAGAAGTTGTTTACTTTTTTTGAAATTACCTACAAAGAAAAAAATAACTGTCATGTTTACGCACCAATCTTCACCAGCACCCTTCCCCCCATACTTATTCATCAGGACCCAGGAAAAATTTAAAAGACTTAAATAAAAATATTTATTCCAAGGCTTAAAAAAACAATTCTCTTCTAATACTAATCGATGCCAAGATAGTTTCCTTGTGTAATATGTAATCAATATAATTGTACATTACTTTGTCACCACTGTCCAATTTCAGAAGTAACAGAAGTATAATAAAGCAATTACCACAGGAAAGCAAAACAACATAGCAATCATAATTACCTTTCTGACTACAGATAGATTACCAGACAAATTTTCTTTCAGGTACAAATTTAACTGTAGCATTTGATTTACCCTACAGAACGTGTTATCAACATTATGGGAGCCACTGAGCTATGTCATGCACTTGGCACTTAGGAATATACGAGATGAAAGATGACCTTTAGCTCCTGACAGTTTACACATTTCTTAAAATATATAAATACATTTAACAGTGGTTAAATCTACATTTATTGAGAATAGTTATAGAATTTCATGTACTGAGTATTTTAGGGCAGCAAAGGATAGAAAGGTTTAGGCTAAACTGATAATTAAGAAGCTTATTAACCAAGGCCACACAGATCCCTTTGAAAATCTGATAAAAACCATGGAATGTCCTCCGCCCCTACAAAAATACACGCAAGGCTATGCATAGGATGTCAGGGATGTTGCATGTTTCCTGACAGCCTATCCCTCACCCTTGCTCAAAATAATCACAATTTTGACCTTGAGGCTTACTAACACCTTACAGTGGTACGGATAAAGTTTACTCCTTTTTAAAATAGGTAACTCGATTTATGATTTCCCATACTTTTTTTTTTTTTTTTGAGACAGAGCCTCAAGCTGTCACCCTGGATAGAGTGCCGTGGCATCACAGCTGACAGCAACCTCCAATTCCTGGGCTCAAGCGAGTCTCCTGCCTCCGCCTCCCAAGTAGCTGGGACTACAGGGGCCCGCCACAACACCCGGCCATTTTTTGGTTGCAGCCATCATTGCTGTTTGGCGGCCCGGGCTGGATTCGAACCCACCAGCTCAGGTGTACGTGGCTGGCGCCTTAGCCCGTTGAGCCACAGGCGCAGAGCCGTGATTTCCCATACTTAACGTGTTCTAAAGACATAAAATTTGTAGTTGCCATTGAGAGGCCATATAATACCTTAACATTTTTTAAAGTAGAATGGAGAGAGTCTTAAAGGTCTGGCCAAATTTACTCTAACAAGAAGGAAGAATCCATGTTTATAGGCAGAAGGGGATGGTATTTTAAAGAGTCAGCTGATGATGCACAAGGTAGATTGGACAAAACGATTCCGATGACGGGGACTCCGATATCACCTGAAGAGGTAAAAGTTCAGGGTTCTCAAGCTCCCTCTGGGTTACTTTCTCCACCCACAAACCTGGCGAATAGTCCCCAGGGACTGAGCCTTGCTTTGGGCACCTCATGAGTGTGCCAACAGTGATAATAAGTTTATCAGTGGTGGTAAATGGGATTAAAATTGCAACAGAAACAAAGCAGGAGGAAAACAGAAACAACTAGCCAGAGGGTGAACTAACAGTGTGTCCGAAGGCCCCAAAGAATGAGAGAGGAAAGACTGAGAAACGGCCAGGTTAGAAACGTCTAAGGAAAATCGTCCTGGTCGTACCCAAACAGTCTAGACCATAAACAAATGAACAAGAAATAGTTTACTTTTCATTTTAAAGGAAAACTACCAATTACTGCTATGGCTATATCTTGATGTCTACTGTGAAAAGTTTATCTAAGTTCAAGCCTAAATGTCTTATGTCCTTCATCCTATAAACACCGCCTTCCTTCAGATGTTTCCTGCGTGTAATAGTACAGACACAGGCTTACTTTTCTTCACGATGTTTAGGTGTCATTTTCCCCCTCATATTTGCATCTGATCAACTTTAAAGCTTTTGGCCTCAAATAGCCACTTCATATATATGATTTAGTATTAAGATATAATAGGAAGGCTTTTCGTTTGGATTCGACATTTCCTTATTACCTTGTGACAGTTCAAACTGTGCAAAAGATATATGCACAAAAGCAAATTTCTTGCAGTTTGCTCTGGCCATTTGGAAGTAGTCACGGGCATCATCTGGCTCTTGAATACTGTAATAAAAAATTCCAGTCCGATTTTAAGAAAAAGGACACAGCCACCTAAATTCAATAACTCTTCATTCTATTATCCAAAGGACATGAGCTATTACTTTTTTCTATAAATTTAAATATTTTGGGGCGGTGCCTGTGAGTAGAGTGCTGGCCCCATATACCAAGGGTGGCGGGTTCGAACCCGGCCCCAGCAAAACTGCAACAAAAACAGCCGGGCGTTGTGGGGGGAGCCTGTAGTCCCTGCTACTCCGGAGGCTGAGGCAAAAGAATCGTCTAAGCCCAAGAGCTGGAGGCTGCTGTGAGCTGTGAGGCCACGGCACTCTACCAAAGGCGATAAAGTGAGACTCTGTCTCTAAAAATAAATAAATAAATAAAATTAAATCTTTTATTTTTAAAAAATCTCTTTAAGCAGTGAAAACTTGTAACATTTGTAGAAACATTTACACAGTAATGAGTTTACATTAGCCCCTGGTTAGTTATGAGCAAAAGTATTTCGTCAAACAATAAACTTTCTCATAAGTGATCCTGACAACCTGTTTTCGTTTTCCCTCTTTGCAACAAAATTACATATTACTTAATGTATTTAAAATGCCTAATACGTACGCTTTTAACTCAGCAAATCTCACTTGAATTTGAGCAAAACTCTCATTCTGGCCATATTTATCTGGAGGAAGTGCTTCAATTGCTTGACTGTAACGACCAATCAATTTATTTAAAAGAGCATCACTTAGGGGGACACTGTTTTTCTCCAGTTTGAGCAACAGATTCAACCAGTCCTCTGGGTTGTTCGCCATCATCATAATTTGGTTAACAGTTCCCGAGTTATCTGAATGAGGGAAACAAAACATATCACAACAGAATGAAGACATAAAACAAATAACAAATTCCATTTTTCCTTCATATTGGAGTTAAGCACTTATACTCTGAGTATCACTGTACATAAACTCCTTGTAATACTTTCTAAAAATTTTAACAATGCATATAAATATAAGAACTTATTTGCAATAGATACATCTTTTATGAGGGTATGTTTTACTTGAAAAAGCTATTTATTTTGAAGGAAAGAAAAACCTTAGAAGTAAGTGTTTTTTTTTTTTAAACAAGTAGCCTTTAAAAACTTTATGTAATCTTGGACAATGCCTGTGGCTCAAAGGAGTAGGGCGCCGGCCCCATATGCCAGAGATGGTGAGTTCAAACCTAGCCCCAGCCAAAAACTGCAAAAAAAAAAAAAAAAACTTTATGTAATCTAAGAAAATTTCATGCTATAGTAGCATAATTATAATTTTAGTATTCTGACTATCCAAAGAAAACCTAATTCTCTCCCATCACTACCTGTACCAACTTTCTTGGAAAATTCTCCAATAATTTATTCATTAAATATATTGCCCTCGTCCCTAACACAACTTTCTTTACAACTTCATCCATACTATCTTCATATACCTCAAACTTACTTGTAAAACAACCAAACTAAAACAACTTTACAGAAAATAAGCAACAAACACGGTCATTTTCTTCTCTCTGCAAGTTACCTACACTTCTGGAGGCCCTGGTAATCTGCTCCCACAAAATCATAGCTACCCTGGTCTAGATTCAGAATTTATAGGACCTCTTGTGGCTGTTGGCTTTCTCTCTGTGAAACCTCAACCATAACTTTCACACTGTAATGTACTTTTTACTTTCTTTAGTGTTAGATGTGTTAAATGACAATTTGAATGTCAGTCTTCTGTTCAGGATACTTTAGTCATTACTAAGCATTATCAAATTCAGATTTCCCAAAGAAGCTATCACTCCTTCTATCAGCTTCGGTCACCTTCAACAAAGCTCAAATCTTTACTTTTGCAAATAAAATTACTTGTTTCTGCTTTCTACTAAAATATAGTACAATCACAACTTAGCTTTTTTATTTTAAACTTAATATTGTCTGATCTTAACCTAATTTTCCAGTTGTATCTCCTATTGCTTTCCTAACAAACTAGTCTGTGAAATGTCTAAAAAACGTTTCCACCTGTGCCGTGCAGATGTATTCCTATCTCTGAGCACCCCATTCTTCCTCCATGCAATGCATTGAACATTAGTGTCCTCCCCACACCAGTATGCCTGACGCCCAGCATCCGCTACAGTGTAGCCCAGTGAATATATAAATTCTCATCTAGAAAGATGTTTTAAACATCTTTGAACTATCCTCAATACTTAATATGATGTCTTACATCATGATGATTAACATAATGGTACATGTTTACAGTTTGGAGTGAGCTAAGCAACGGAATTTAAACAAGCACTCACTTCATCTACCTTGGTGCACAAGCTCTGTTAGAACTAGACATGGTAAAGTACAACAAACTCTACTAAGACTTTGATTGACAACAAAATTACCATTTCCTAGGTTGATTCAAATTGAATGTAGTCTGCCACTACGACTAGTTCCCAGGTTCTTCCATTTATTTTCAATCTTCATGCATTTAATGGTTAGTACAGATATAACAAAATTATCCAAAGGTACTGTTCAAATGACCTCAACCATCTGGAATATAATAAAGTATCAGACTTCTGAGCTAACACTTCATAAAGCTAGGGCAATTAAACTTTGAGCACATTCACTCATTCATCATCATTCAACACAATATTCAAGTGCCAAGCATCTTTCTAAGTTCTATGGATGTAACAAAGATAAAAACTCTGCCCTAAAGGAGTTCACATTCTAGTGGAGGAGAAAGACAATAAACAGACACACGAGTAAACTATATATAAAGTGATCAAAACTACAGAGAAAAATAACACAAGGAAAGAAGATAGGGAACTCAAAACGCATCCCTAGCAGGTTGATGTTTTAAACAGGTAAGTTAAAGAAGGCCTCAAAGAGATGGGATATGGGATATATATACATTTTTTTTTAAAATTTCAGCTTAACAAGAGAGTACAATTAGGTTACACTGTTTGTGTTTGTTAGGTAGAGTCCAAGTTGTAGTTGTACTCCTCACCCAGGAGGTATGCTGTATACACTTAAATTGTGCCTGTTAGTTGAGAGCACACCAAGGCCTCTCCTTCTTCCCCTCTACCCTCTCCCCCCAACTTGAGTTCAATTGTGTTTTTCTCTTGTGTGGGCATGTATTTGGTACTGGTTTCACGTTAGAATTGAGTACATGGATACTTACCTTTCCGTACTGAGATGATATTGAAACAAAGATCTGAAAGAGGTAAGAGTGGGCAGATATTTGAGGAACAGTGTTCAAGGCATAAAGCAAGAGTAAAAGCACCATGGAATACGCTGGTCCAGCATATACCCGGGACATTTAGGGAAGCCAGTGTGGCTGGATCAGGTTTTAAGAGAAAATAGAGGAAAAAAGAGCCAAAGAAATAATAGAAAGATTCTCCAATCAAAAATTAGAGTATTTGACGTTAAATTTATATATCATTTTATTAAAACTGGTAAAACATTTTTCACAGCAAAACAAAAAAAAGGAATGAAATAAATAGTTATCTGTTGATGGAAGGGATATCAGCAGAAATAGCTGACAATAACTAAGAGTTAAGAAAACTACCTCTAAGGACACTGTAATAAATGTTAGCTTTCTTTTTTTAAAACAAGCAGAAAATTATGGAATATTTTCCACACAAAGAGGTTAAAATATAGTAATTGTGTTGTAGTAGTAAATATCGATTACTGAGATTACATTGTGTAACATACAGTGGTTAACATCCCATTCCCTTACCTTAGAAGACACCCAATGAAATTATTTTTTTTTAAAAAAAGAAAAAACTCACCTGTATTATCAGCAGAGACTTTATTCAAGCTTAGCTCATCAGTAAGGTCTTCATTTTTAAACTTATTTTTAATATCTCTTACTTTGTCCATTATGGAATCAATTGTCAATTCTCTGCCACTTAAATCCTCAGACTCCATTTCTAAGAAAAAAATTGAACTAGTCATAATTCTTATTTTAATTAACATCAAGGGAAGGGGCGGAACCTAGAAGACTAAGCATTATTTTTGTGACCACATCTAAATGCAGATGTTAGGATAGTGTTAGTGGAGCTATGTGTACAAAAACAAAGGACATGTCTTTGTGATGTGCAAGTACATCTTTTCTTCCAATATAACTTCAATGAAGATACCAGAAGTCACTGCACAACACAAAATTTGCTGCCTCCACAATTGGGGGGATTTTTGTTTGTTCCCACCCCTTTTAAAAATGTTCAATTTTCTTTTATTCACTGAATGCCTTCCTTTTGCTTTTTCCATAATTATTTTTCTCTAGGCCATCTACAAGTGCGGTCATTCTTTAAAAATAGGGAATGTTTGTTTGGTTTGGATACCAGTAGTGACATATAAAGATAAGGATCTTTTTGGTCGTGAAAATAACCATTATCCACCTATTTTATGTAAGAAAACCCTCACATTGTAGCTTTCAAAGCAGAACATGAACGATATAACAGGCCTTTATTGATGACTTGGACATCAGCAGGTTTGTTCTTAGGTATATGTAACAGAATCATGATTTACTACCTTAGTTATTCTGATATCAAGAATCTACTGGGCTCATGTACGGTGCTGAGCCCGTGCTGATCTGTATGGAGGAGGCTTTGGTCAACGAAGTGTCTGCTGTCTCTATCAACAGCGTCTTTGTGATTCTCAAATATCAGCCCATTAACTCAGAGTCACTGCTGCCAATGTCGCCCCGTCCCTCGAGTTTAACAAAAAATAGGAGATAAAGTAGGTAGCAAAATATCACCCCACCTCTTAGGTTTGAAAGTTAACTGTCAGAACGCAGCCTCCAACTTCTCTCCCAGTTCTAACCCGCCAAGCAAGAGACAGTCTCTTGGGAAACGATTCCGTGTGCAGGTGCCCCATCACTCCCTCTTTCCAGCCAGGTCCACACCCACTTCTCACTCGCTCAGGAACATCTCCGGGTCCCCCCGCCCCTAGACTGGCCGGGCCAGCGGGCCTCCCCTCCCCCTCCAGCTAATTTACCTGCGCCCCACGTCGGCTACTTGGCTCCGAGCCGCCCCCGCCTCGCCCCCAACCCTCACCGACCGGCGCAGCTGGCCAGCAGACACACCGGCCGCCGCCGTACCTCGGTGCGTCCACGAGAGCAGAACTCACCTACAAAAAGCCCCGCTAAGCAGAAGAAAAAATGGAACCCAAATCCCTTTCCGCAAACAGGTTTGAATTTCCGCGCCGCTATCGCCGCGATCCACTATTGGTCAATTCTCGTCACGTGAAAGCGTCTGTCGTGACTGGCCCGTGTGAGGAGGCAGCCCCTCCTCCTTCGCCTAGATAGCCCCGCCCCGGAAGAGCCTCCGGCTTGACCCCGCCCCCTCGGCGCCTGCAAGGGCGGTGTTCCGGCTCTCTGGCGTTCCCCGGTTGCTGGTCTGCCGGCTTTCCTGAACTTTCCAGTTTAACCAGGCCGAATTTTTGCCACTCCCGGGCGAACCTACTCGGTGAGAGGAAAACAGGGGCGGGACGGTTGCTCCCCGCATCGGGATCTGAAAGGTGCACCGTGGGTCGAGCCTTCACCCGCCCCGCCACCCCTCTCCCTGGTCCCCCGCGGTCCTCCCTGCCCGGCTCCGGGGGGATGTGGAAATCCCAGCACCACGCTCAGCCCTTCCTCGGGCTCGGAGTCTCGGTGCTTAGAGCCCCCGAGCTTCCGCTTACGCCCTTCCACTACCCTTACATGACTCCTCGCTCTGTCTTCAAACCAGGACTCTTCCCCTTTAGCCAAAATTCTGCGCGGAACCCACGTGCCGGGCGTGATTGCCCTGCCGGAACTGGCCCACTTAAGGGCTCGGGAAACACACCTCCCTAGTAATGAGAAGCTGTGCTGCCAACTGGCTTAGTGGTTGTCCAAGGCGAAGGTTTCTCTTTACTTGCTAAACGACAGCATTATGACATCCGTTCTATGGCAGGACAGATTGGTTAATTTTGTGTATTTGGAGGAAACTAACTGCAGATGTCCTTAGAACTCTCATATTCCCAGCTCTGGCTGGGCACCCAACCAGCATGAACCCTACTTCTCGTAATGCATTTTTCCATATCTGCTGGCTATGCTTTTCTGCCTCAGCAAGGTGAAATGATGTGGTATATACCATGGTTGGCTAATCACTTCCTTTGCTCCATTGTTTAATGCAGCTTTTGTGTGTAGAGAGTTTACCATTCTACCAATGCTTGTTGATCCCTTTGGGACTTCATCTCAAAACTTGCATTTTCCTGAAATTCCTGCTGCGGAGTAACCTCACCCAAGCGCTTCTTTATGTACACGCCCTCCTTTGGTGGTCTCCTCCAGTCTTCTGTCTTTATAATACTTACGAGGTAGTAGTATTTCCATATGAGCTAGTAGTGAGTAGTATCTCCAAGTTCGTATCTCCAAATGATCTCTCTCTCATGAACTCCGTACTCAAATACCTATTGCCTACTTAACAACCCCCCTTAAATGTTGCATAGACATCCTAAATTCAAAATTTACAAGCACGGTCCTGATCTTCCCCAAACCTCCTTCTTACAATATCTGTAAGATAACTTCGTTTTTACCAATTTCTTAGACCCAAAGCGCTCAAGTCATCCCTGAACTCATAGCCGGTTCATAAGCAGGTTGGGTCAGATATCCTGGATTCCCCCCACTTTCCCCTCTTCCATTGCTACCAATTTAGTTCAAGGCACCTTCTTCATTTACCCAGTGCGACCTTCAGTAGCCTCCTGGCTGGTCTTCCTGTTGCTGCTCTTTACCTCCATTTATTCTCTAGTATAGGAAAGTAATCTTAAATCATATTAAGTCACTCATTTGCTCAAAACGCTTCAGTGCTCCCTGTCCACCTCAGAGTAAAACCAAATGTCTTTGCCACGGAGTTGTGCTGTTCAATACCTGCTACCTGCAGCTAGTGAGCACTTGAATGTGTCTAGAAATACTGAAGAACAGAATTTTTAAATTAATTAAATTACATTTAGACTTAAATTTTAAAACTGCTGTCTGATGTAATTATTGGAAAACTTAGGACAATTTAAGCATATTAATTATCTTTTCCAACTGTATATTTTGTAAGATTTGAATGCAAATAAGGTATTTCCAGTGAAAATGTCTGAGTTTAAAATGTGCTGCATAAAATATCAAAATCTTTGGATTTTGAAAACTGTATGAAAAAATAATGTAACTATATTGCAAAATACTGATTTTTTTGTTTATGCACAAATTTTATAATTTTATTATTAAAATTGAATAATTTGCTTGATCTTCTACCCCATGAGCATTTATCAAGCTTCCTACAACAAAAGAACACTCTTATCCATTGCAGATTTCAGTTTAAATGGTCCTTGAGGAACATAGAAGATAATTTTAAAATATTGATTACAGATTAAGGTAATAATTTTGCTATGTGAATTATATAAAAAGTATTATTGAAATTAATATCACCCAATCACACACCAGAGGAAACTAAGGAGATATGGCAACTAAATTCACTGTGGTATCACTGGTTGGATCTTGGACCAGAAGGAGGAGATTAATAAAAAACTAATTAAATTAATTAACGAATTAGTTAAAAAACTAATTAAACTAATTTAAAATTAATAAAGTGCAAGGTTTACCAGTGTATTTATTATGGACATAATATATTCAGCATACCAGTGTATTCAATATGGACAGGACTGAAAGTAAAATAAGAGTAAAGGAAAATAACTATGTACAATTTTCTCTCATCTACTCCATTTAGAGGTAAGATGTATCCCTTTTTAGGTTTACCTGGAATGTTCAAAATTTCAGATGAACCAAATGGATATGAAAAGAAGAGATGCGTCTTCAAGGTAGAAGTGTGTATTTGCTTGAACTGTCTTGACAAAATACCACAGACTGGGTGTCTTGAAGAACACATTTATTTTCTCATAGTTCTCAGGGCTCCAGACCCCACATCATGGTGCCAGTAGGGCTGGTTTCTGGGGATACATCTCCCCTCAGCTTGCAAATGGGTTCTTCTCTCTCTGTCCTCACGTGGCTTCCCTTTTTCTCTGAGAGTGGAAAGAAAGAAATTTCTGATGCCTCTTGCTCTTCTATCAGATTGGGACCCTACCCTTATGACCTCTTTTAACCTTAATTTCCTCCATATCAATCCTAATCTCCAAACACAGCACATTGAGTTTAAGGCTTCAACACCTTGGGAGGGATACATTCATTTCTGTAACAAGGTATGTCTAGGGAGAGTAATAAGATCAGTCTAGTGTCTGAAAGTTGACTGTCCCTGATAATATTTATTAGCTAATAGATATGTGTGCTGTGTAGAATTGTGCAGAGGACAAGAATGTACCAGAATAATACCAAACCACAAAAGAATAAAGCAAATTAAAATAGTCCTCTGGTCCTAATTTTAATGTCATCCTTAAAACCTCTCCTTTTTTTTTTTTTTTTGTTCCTAAATTAATACTGAGTGCTTTTGATTCATTTTCCCCCCAAGTTTCTTGGCTCCATATAGATTCTTACTGTTCTCTGTCATTACTTGGTTGAGGTTATCACAATCTCTTCCTTACGGGGATGATAGCAGTGCTTTCCCAATTTATCTTTTCACATTTACTCTTGCCTTCCTTGGAATGATCCCTTGAAAATATAAATCAGATTGTTTAAGTCCTTGGTGTTTTCCTATTGTTTTTCAGTCTATGGGGCTTTACATGATCTGGTTCCCACCTCCCTCTGGAGCCATGTCTCACGGCACGCTGCTGTCACCACTTGCTGTGTCTCAGCACACCTGCTGCCACCACTGGGCATCCCGTTCTTTCAGCAGGCATCCTTCCCAGATCTTCTACCTTGGATAGTCCTCATTCTTCAGCACCTACCACCTCGTCAGTTTTTCCTTGAGTCTTTTCTTTGAAGAAGCTACACTAGACTAGGTTCCTTCATTCCACTGCCTTTACGTACTAGACTCTGGATCTTGGAAAAATAGCCTAGCAGTCAGATGTGTAGATTCTTAGCCAAATCACTACTTTTCTGGGCTTCCTGTCTATCATCAACTGTATGAAGGGATTAAACTAGGTCACAAAAGCATTTTATAAACTTCCTCAGACTCTCAGTGTTGACACTCCAAAATCGATAGCTGAAAATTCGGTGGGGGACAGGCCCACCAGTGGAAATTACCTAAATATTTAGACAGACATAATGTGAGCCTCTGTTTGTACTCAAACCCTAGAGCTTTGCCGTGGTTACAAAGATTTTCTTCTGTAAGTATTAATGTTTAGAATTTTATAAATAGGTTAATGATCCATTTTCAGTTATTTTTTATATATGTATAAGGGAATGATCCAAATTAAATTTTGCAAATGGATATATAATTTTTCTAATGTAATCTATTGAAAAATTTTTATCATCTGCATTGCTTTTGTACCTTTGTTAAAAATGAGTTTTCCATATATATATAGATAGATAGATAGATATAGATTTACTTATGTACTTTCTATCGTGTACTGCTGATATATTTATCTTTACTCTGATACCATCCTGTTTTTAAATATGGTAGCCTTAGATAAATCAGGTAATATTAACACTCCAGTTTTGTTCTATTTAAAAGAACTGTTTTGTTATATTGATAAGAAGTAGACTTGAGAGCAAAGACATTACCATAATTAGAAAAGGATGATATATATATACATATATATATATGTATATATATATATATATATATATATATATATAATTTATCTTTTGTCCATTCAGGCTGCTATAACAAAATAGTGCAAAGTGGTAGTTTATAACTAACAGAAATTTATTTATTACAGTTTTAGAGGCTGGGAAGTCCAAAACCAAGGCAATGACAGATTCATTGTTTGATGAGGGAATGTCTCCTGATTCATAATGGTGCCTTGTCCCTGAGTCCTCTCCGGGGAAAATAGGCAAAACAGCTCTTTGGAGGCCCTTTTATAAGAGCACTAGTTCCACTCGTGAGAGTGAACTACTCATGACATGATCACATCCGAAAGGCCTCCCAAAACCATCACATTGGTCATTAGGTTTCAACATAAGAATGGTACCGGGACACAGACTTTTACTCCATAGCATATAAACTGTAATATATACATTAGTCATTATCTATAGTGACTATAATAATATGTATAGTGACTAATATAACTACATGAAACTATATATACATAAAGTATACACACATGCACATACACATTCCGTGTTTTGCTGTGTATAATGTGCTCCCATGTATAATTCACACCCCTGATTTTGGCCCAAACTTTCAGGAAAAAACCTTTCATTTTAATTTCTGAAAGGAGGGCAGAAGTGGCCACACAGTGGCTCCGTCTCTCACAAGAGGTGCGAATGTGGAGCTGGCACTGCAGAGAAGCCCGGAGCAAGCCCAGACGGCAGGTGAGAGTGGTCCCGATGACCTGAATGCCTGACCTTCCCCAACTGTCCCCTCTTGGCTCATCCTGGTTCCTGCATCCTCTCATTTCCGATTCCCGCCCCATGTCCATTGGTGGGAATGTGGCCACGTCATACCATGGAGAACCTGGCAGGCTTATTTCCTGGGAAGCTGGGGTCCGGGACCAGGGCTGGGGCTGCCTGCTCTACGCTCCTAATGGTCCATCCCTGCCCTGTCCAGACTGCTGCCTCTCACACAGCTGGCCCATTTTGCGGTTCCCCTGGGACACCTCAGTGAGATGCTCTGCGTTTACATTTCTATTTAGTGACTAGACCGTGACCTCCTTGAGCCATCCAGACCGTGGGCACCCAGTAACATCAGAAGGAGCAACACCAGCCGTTCCCAAACTTGTGAATCCTCCAGATCACCCAGAGGGCTTTTTAAAAGGGACTCCTGACCCACACCCAAGCACTCAATCAGCTGTCCAAGAGAAAGACCAAGGTGTCCGTCCCATTAACAAGCATCCTGGATGGTTCTTCCTACTGACAAGTTTGCAAAATTATACCAACTCAACACCGTGGAGGTTGGACGAGTCATAGGATTAAAATTCCAGTCTATGGGTTCAGGTACCCCTGCGCTTTCCTGCTTGGCTGCCAGGTTCCCTCACAGACAGAAACTTTACAGGGACTGAAGGTCAAAATCCCAGGCTACTTGCAGAACTGGGTCTCAGAGCCCAGGCCTCGCAGACCCCCGCTCAGGCATCTTCCTCCCTGGCGCTGTGTCCTGGGGGCCTCAGAATGGGGCAGCGCAGAAGAGGCAGGGATCCAGCGTCTCTTCCCGGGAAATGAGCCCAGCGGGCTCTCAGCACCGACCGCCGTGGGAGGGAATAGGAAGTGAGCGGATGTGGGGTGAGGATGGACCTGGGGGGGCCCGCAGCAGCCGGCTCTGCACCCCGCGCCTCTCCCGAGGGAAGGAGGCGCCACCGTGGCCACTTCCGCCCTCCCTTTCCGGGCCCTCGGTGCTATCTGTCGCTATCTGTCGCTCGCTGTCGGTGGGGAGCCCCCTTCAGGACGGTGGCAGCGACCGTGTCCAGCGCGGGTGGGTATTATTTTGCGTACAGATCTCATTATTGCTGTCCAGAGTTACACTTCGAACACATAAGCATAAATAAAAGAATTAAAAACATTTTATAGACATGGTATTAGTACGACCCATGTATAACGCGCATCCTTATTTTTCCCTCAAAAATTTGGGCTAAAAAAGTGCACATTATACAGCCAAATGTGGTCTATGTTTGTCAAACAGTGAGCGAGGGGTGAAAGTTCGGTAAACAGAATGAGAAAGCCCGCCGAGGGCTTAGAAGGTTCTCTGGGGACGTCATGGGTCTTAGGCGTTTGCGGCGAGTGGCTCACTCTCGTGCACCTGCTAAGCCCGCTTTCCCAATCTCGGAAAACCCGCGTTCCTCTGCTGCGTCTGGGGGTCCTGGGAGTTTCTTGGCCGTGCTCGGGAAGCAGGAAGGTGCAGCCCAGCCGCCTTCTCCCTCAGCTGCTCAGCTTCTGGGAGGCAGTGAAGTGTTTCTGCCAGGAGCCCATCCACAGGTCTGCGGGGTCAGCCCTGGCAGGTGTCAAGCGCCTGACCAGCCCGGCCTCCCACCCGGCCCTGCCGGTGCCCTGCCTGCGGCAGCCCCAATTCCCTGCCAGATCCCTTACGGCTATCTGTAGCTATTCTAATTTATTCCTGTGTTTATTTCCTGGCTCCCCCACCGCATAAGCTCTTTGAGAATGACGTCCTAACTTACTTGTTCATTGTTATGTCAAAAGCCATTGAGGGGTCTCTAACCAGTGGTAGGTGTTTATTAAAACAGTTCGATGCATAGATTTGTCTGTCTTGCACAGCAGGCTCTGTGTTCTAGAAGTACTAGATCAAGGTCCCTATTGCTCATCCCTACACCTCCACACTCAGAGGATGTGCTAATGAATATGTGCTGAATAAATGTCCGAGAAAGATAGTAAGTCAAGGTTGTCAAATCAGGCACACAGGGAAACAGCCCCAAGGGTCAGACACTTCTGACCAGGTAGTAGCTAACCGCAGCGGCACCCTCCCTGTGTGGGTTCCTGAGCCTACATCTCTCTGGGAGTGATCTAGGAAAACACTGGAGAAATGCAAGTTTCCCAGGGTCTCACCAGCCTGTAGCTGCATTCACCCCACGTGAAGACTACCCAGATTTCAGGCCTATCTCCTTTATCTGCGTGATGCTGGCATTTCTGAGCGTCCCCACAGTGTCTCACCGGTGATTACAAGCAAATCTAGCCCGATTAATGCTCCTGTGGACACCCCATTACTCCTCCAAGGTTCACCCCTGCTCCCCTAGGCCCTCCTCCTCCTGTTCCTCCACTCACCTCACTCTTCAGCAAAGCCGGCGGCTACCCACGGACCACAGAGGACTTTACCACCCTGCGTGTGCTGCTTTGAACATCACAGCAACAAAGCTTGGTGATCTGTGGCCAGTTACCTATCTCCTCTCTGTAACTTTCAACCTGAGGGTTGCACTCGGTACAGCATGTATGTATGTGCTGAGCTTGGTTAATGTTTTCTCAGCTTTTACTTACGGCTCTCACCTTGCCTGGGACCCAAACATGAGTCTATGTGACTTGGTTGAAACAGATATGAGCAACAGTGACAAAGCTGTACTCAGAATGGTGACTCCTCTGATGACTAAGGTGCATTACTAGGGAGCTCATTGTGCCTCCCCCCGCCCACCTATAGGATGAATTCTCTCCCAGAGACTATACCTTCCCCTCCTCAACTGGGCTTCTGTGAGAGTATCTCACAATTTCCCCCAGATACCCAGCAGCCCAAGCAGCAGGCAAAGCCCAAGATTCCTCTCCTCCAGGCTCCAGGAAAATAGCCTGGCTTCACAACCTCCCCAACAGGTTCAGGCCTGTTGGAGCTTCAGCCCAAATTCAAGCTGAAACTCTGCTATCATGACACACAGGAAAATCTTCAAATGACAAGCCTTCAAATCACATAAAGCCGGTCCCACACCCTCAGCAACAAAGGCGGCCAGCTGCCGCAGAGGCCATGAGGGGGCAGCAAGAGCAACTCAAGGCCGTGAACAGGAATACAGAAGCCAACCACCTGGCAGGGTACTCTGGTGAGGGTGGGAAGGAATTTGGGCTCCCTACAATTCTGCTGAAATGCACCCATGGTACTCCTCAGAGCGGGAACACGGGTTACTAGTCAATGTAAATATACAGACTTGAGAATACATACATCATTAAATTAGTGGCTATGTTTGAAAGAAAATTTTGGTGCCTTTTCTAAATAGGGTTTAATTTGGATATTTTACTACACCATTTTTGCAATTAAAGGAAAAAGAAAAGTGAAAACTGCTGTTACATATTTGTGAACCTAACCATTCTAAGATCAACACAGAAATAACCTCTTGTTCAAGCCAAGAATTAATAATTCTCTCTGTGAATTCTTGTATTATAAGCCATAAAATAGAAGAATCTCAGTTCACAAATTCAGAAGTGGAAGAACTACCATATGTCTTTATAATCTAGAAATTGCTTGAAGTCCAACTCTGTGACCCATTCTTGGAGGCTGGCGGGGATGTAGTAGCAATTGGGGCTCTGCCCACCCAAGCTCCAGTCATGAATCAGTGGCTCACCCTGGTTCCTCTGAAATGCCAGGACATTCCCAGAGGCTCTGCTGCTCTGTCCACATTCAGCGCCCTGGAATCATCAGCACAGCTGATAGTGCCTATGAAGGCATCCCCTCCCGAGTACCCCCGAATGAAGCCAGCTCCTTTAGGGGTTGTGCTATCACTTGCCTCTAGGCAAGGCATTCTGAAGGGACTAGCCACCTGTTTGGAATTAATATTTCTCAGAATGTGGTCAATGCAAATCCCTAGAGAATATTTATAACTACAAAAACACTCTCAAGTGATTTTACTAACATAAAACTGTAATAATAAGCATAGTATTCCAAAATTCTAAAATGATTTCTGAAGATTAAATAGAAGGCAAGGAATGATTAACATTATGTTTTCTAATATTTATTTACCTGTTTTGAATTATCTTTTAATTGTATCTTCTGTGAGGGCCCCGAATTAACTAAATGCAAAAAGGCTCAAGAACCTTTCCTTAGTTAGCTATTAAAAAATACATTATTTTATTGTAATACATAGGCGCCTGAGATTTCCTTCTCACATAATAAAATGCACAACTTTTCATGATAGAAGCAATGTCTTAACACATTACTAGTGTTCTCTTTACTTTCCAGCTTGGTAAGGATTTCTCTCCCTCTTAGCACACAGACACGGCAAGACACTCCTCTGGGGTGGAGGATATAGGCCACCCACGCACAACCCCTTGCACAACACAGGTCTGATTAGAGCTCCACTTGCACCATGGACATCCAGGATAGTGAGGAGGCACCTGTCAGAAGCTCACTCCCTGCCTTATCTGATAAGGCTGTACAGGGAGTGTTCAACAGCCGGACTAGTTCTGTAAGAACCCACGGGTGCCCCTGGGGCAAAGAAGTGGGCCAGGAGGGCCCCTTTCCTCTAAAAACAGGACAAGAAAACACTGAGAGTTGAAGAGTTGTTGCCCATCAACACAGGATGCACAGAGAGAAGAAAAGCAGACAGTGGTAAGATGATAATGTTTATTTTGGCAAGACAGGTATCTGATAGAAGATAAACCATCTGATTTTTAAAAATTGAGGGAAAGAGGAATCGGAGTTCAAGGGTAGAACATAGCACCCTGTATTAGTGAGCTATTAAAAACCTATTACTATTACTCTTAAAAACCTCAGTAATAGGTTTTTAATGGCGTAAATTTCTCTGGAATAGTAGTTTAATATCATTTTGATATTTGATAGTTGGTGATTTAGAATCCTGAACTGCCATTTGAAAAAGAAATATGTCTTATAATCATCTCAAACCCACATCAACTTTCTGAAGGAAAAACATCACAGAGCAAAACCAAAAATGACGATATTTTGTATGTGAGAGAATCACCCTAGTAAACAACTCAGCGTAAGTTTCCCTTTGGATTCCCCCAAGTCTCTCTCTTCAATTGTACTTTACTTGGCAGACATACCTTTGAAGAGCATCACTTCTACCTACTCCACCCTTTGACCCAGTTTCTACCAAGAGTTGGCACCTCCACTATTATGTTGCAGGTATTGCAGAAGCTCTGAGCTTGTTTTAAACCCATCTCAGCAATTTTCAACTAGGCTGCTTAATTCACCCTGGAAAGGGCAGAAGTAGGAAGACACATGTTCAAGGACATTGCCAGATTCCTTCTCTTACCCACCTATTTCCTAGGTCCATCCCTTCCACTGGGAGTAAATATGCAGATGGGTGAGGGACTCTATTTTGGTTCAGGCAGAACTGGAGAGGCCATACCAGCGTTGTTAGCCTCAGAAGCCACAAAGTGTGAGCCGTGGTGTGGAATCCCATGGGGAATACCCTGTTTTACTTAGCACTTTTTGGTAACCACGGGTCCCCTTTATGATCAGAACACATCTTGTGCTCCAAGGCAAGAGTACCAATGGAGGCCCACACATTTTTTGTCTACATATTTAAATGCCAGGCTGAAAAGGTGCAAAATAAAATATATTCTATCCTCCTGCTACAGTGGTACATTCATAACAAAACTGGAATATGTGTTTAAAGCTATGATTTTATGTTACTGATGGTTGTCAAAATATTAAAAATTTTGAATTTAATTCTTATTCTATACTTTAGGAAGTTTTGTTGGTGAGCCAGTAAAGTTTAGATGAATAGTAACATGAAAGTACATTATGTATAAGTTATTTATAAATTGATTTATTCCATAAATTTCTTTTTCTTACTTTCATTAGAAAAATATCTCTATATCACTCTAGTTAAGATATTTACATAAGCTGTGCTCTATTAACAGTAATGAACTAAAGGATTAAAACTGTGATGTAATTGTAACTCAAAGAGTGTAAAATTTGAATATATTTTTGGCAAAAATTAAAATATAAAATTATTTTACGTACATTTTTTGAAAATGTATGTAAAAATACATACATTAATACATACATTTAAGTATTCAAAATGACCTGTTAAAATTAAGTCAAAATACAAACTCTAAACATGCATATGAACATTTTTAATCAGTATTTTCTAAATACAGTTAAATTTTTCAATTGACTTCTTGAAAATTTAATTAAATATTATTAGCTATTTTCATAAAAATAAAGCTATTCACAAATCTAGCAGTCAATGTCCATCTGGTTGTAATGTAAAAATCAGTATCACATTTTATATATGTTGCCTAGATTAGCATTGTCCAATTGGATTTTAGTGCAAGTCACATACTTTTAATTTTTTTTTTTTTTTTTTGGCAGTCTTTAGCCGGGGCTAGGTTTGAACCCGCCATTTCCGGCTTATGGGGCCGGCGCCATACTCACTGAGACACAGGCGTTTTTTATATTAAAGTTCTTCCATGCTAGAAAAATTTAAAAATGAACATTTAAAAAATAGTCAACATTAATTTTAATAATATATTTTACTTAATCTAATATATTGAAATATTCTGGCATGTAATCAATATAAAAATAAGCAACAAAGTCTTTTACATTCTTTGTTCATTCTAAGTCTTCAAAATTTGAAATACGTGAAAGCATATTTACACTTACAGCATTTCTCAGGTGTGTTTTTGATGCCCACTAGCCAACACGTGGCCAAAGCAGCCATGTTGGACAGCAGTGCACACGGTCCCACCTGCCAGTTTTCCTCAGTTGCCAAGAACTGTTGCAAACACTATATGAATTTATGAAGTCCTTTAAGACCCCCAAATTGACACACAAAGAGAAGCAGGAAAATGGATATACCACTCTACTGAAAATGGTAATCAGAGGAAGAAGTTGACATGTTAATTGATCTGTCTTTTCTCTACCTGAGCACTTATACCTTGAAGCAGCAGTCAGCTCCCTGCTTGTACAACCCACAGACTTCACAGACACAGATGCCTTTTGTCTCACAGAACATAGGATGAGAGGTTGGAGAAGCATTTCCTAGGAACCTGCGAGTGGGTATAGAGGGGGTCACAGGCTGCACCAGCAGAACCCCAGCCAACACCACCTGCAGAGATTCCAGCGTGTTTCTTCATTTACTTGTTGGTGTGTTTGTGAAAATTAGGGCCTAGGGCAGAGGGTGCACCTGTCCAGGTTTGAGGGAGGAAAGTGGAGCAGGGACATCCCAGAACTGGCCAGGAATATATCAGAAGAGAAAGAGATCAAGACGACTCCAAAGGAGATGAGTGCCAAGGCCAGGTGCATGGTGTGACTGGGCAAATTGTGATAACTTGGAGCGTATGTGCTGCATTAAGTATCCCCAACTTTCCAGTCTTTCCGAAGTGGCCAAATATCTAGATACGAGATGCAAATTATCCCAGTGATTATTATTATTCCATGTAAATTTATGGCACCTAGTTATTCATCCATCTGTTCATTTATTTATTCACTCATTCATTCATCATCTACATTGAACTTCTATTCATTGCCAGATTGTTCTTAGAATCACAGATACAAAGATGAACAGGATACAATCCCTCCCCTCCAATGACTGTTACTACTGTAAAGGAATTACTTCTCCCCTGAGGCCTTCTTTTTTTTTCTTTCCTAGGCAATGTCCAAAAGTGAACACCTGTCTGTGTTGTCCCCCTCGATGCTGGAGCAGATCAACGCTCCTTTGGGGGCCGTTATCTCTGTCAGCTTATTTTTTTGTTTTAGAAAACAAAGCACCTTGTCTAGAGTGCAGTGGTGTCATCATAGCTCACTGCAACCTCAAACTCTTGGGCTTAAGGGATCCTCCAGCCTCAGCCTTCCGAGTAGCTGGGACTGCAGGTACCCACCATGACACCCAGCTAATTTTTCTATTTTTAGTAGAGATGGAGGCTTCTAGCTCTTACTCAGGCTGGTCTCACACTCTTGAGCTCAATCCTCCCTCCAGTGGCCTCCCAGAATGCTATGATTACAGGTGAGAGCCACAGCACCTGCCTCCAAGTCAGCTTTTTCTGAGAGGCTGAAAATTGCTATGCAGCAGCTTGGGTCTCTCCTTTTAAGACCACTTGTTAAAGTAATTACATACTTCTCTCACCTGCTAGGAAATATCTGATTAGAAAACAAGATATAGGAAGAAGAAAGAGAGGAATCTGTTGCCAGGGAACAGATTAAAACTTCTAGGGGAAGTTTTATTCTCCTTTCCTAGTAAGTACATTCCTTAATAGCTCTATGAGAGAGAAAATACTAGTCTAATATCTAATCAAATATTAGAGAATATAGTTCATGTGGTTTTTTTTAAGAACAATAAAAACAAAGCAATTCTAAGTTATCTAAACTACATTTGTGATGACAAAATCCGTACAATTCTTTTATATTAGCTTGGTATAGCATAAAGTTTTTTCAATATGAGAAGATACTAGGTGAATATAATTTTTCCCTCATGGAAAGAATAGTTATAAATGGTTCTTTCCTTTTTGTAATACAAAGTAAATTTTAGAACATTATATATAATCACTAAATTCAATTATTCATGAAGATATAAATATCACAATATCTTTTAACAAATCTTTTCTATATCCAGTGGAGAACTCGTTTAAGTAAACTTACTGGTAGTGAACAGTCGCAGTGATTAAAAGCCAAATGCCATGCTCTAAACATACTTTAATAATCATTATCTCATTTGACCACAAAACAATTATATGAAGTAGATAGAGAATGCATTATCTTCATTTATCAGATAAGGAAGTGAAAATAGAGAGTTGTCCATGCCCACACACATTAGGACCAGAGATTAGAATAGAACTCACGTCTCTTGATTCATGGTCAAGGATACTTTCCATTCCAGCACAATACTTTCCTCTATAGAATCTATGATCTGTTGCCGACAAAATGCTGATGGAAAATCCTAGCAGTAAAGAAAGCAATCTACTGATGAGGATCTAAAGAAATGGAATCAAAATATGTTGTTTTCCTTCGGTTGTACTCTTATTTATTTCAGATCAAAAAATAGATAAATTCTTTCCATCAGAAATTTACTGAGACCAATTATTTCATAATTTCATGCCCAACATTAATTCATGTCATCCCTTATTTGGAAATCTTCTGAATTATTCTGACTTATTAAGAGTATAATAAATGCTGCTGAATCTAATTAATCTTTAGAAATAAAAATTTTTGAGTTTGCACTTCAGTCAAGTTAGGTCTACCAGACAGACCTCCTTACTTACAGACGGTAGTTTCTCAGTAAAATGATCTCAGCAGGGCACGAGGACCAAGCATTCCTTGTACTTTCTACTTTGGCTTTTTATCTAGGGAGAACCTTATGATCATTTAGGTCTTATTTCACTGCCAATCTCAGCAATTTAATTTTATGTATGCTTTGGGTAGGATGACACTTTCCAATTTACAAAACAAAATTTCTCTGAAAGATATTTGGCCCCAGATGTGAAATTGACTGATGAAAACTATTTAAAGAAAAAAAAAGTTGGAAAGACAGCAGTGTGGTGGGTAAATCACTCCTGATTAATTATCAAAAAGTGATGGGGTTGTGCGAAATAGGGTGGGAGTCGTAAGTGCAGTTTGAATGCACAGGTGAAAAGAGGCTGGACCTCATAGAGCAGTGGTTCTCAACCTTCCTAACGCCACAACCCTTTAATACAGTTCCTCATGTGGTGGTGACCCTGAACCATAAAATTATTTTTGTTAAATTACGGTTGGGCGTCACCACAATATTAGAAAGTGTATTAAAGGGTTGTGGCATTAGGAAGGTTGAGAACCACTGTTATAGAGTGTATATATCAAGTCTTCAGAGTGAGCAGCATCATCAGGTTGCTGTAATAAATTACATTTAAATTGTTTTCTTCCTTTTGATTTCCTTGACAACAGTAATGTTGATAGCAACATATATAGAATAAATATAGTAAAGTCTTTCAATAGAATTTTATTTACTGAAGTTTTTGAGTAAACTCAATGTACCCTGGAGAGTTCGCACCATAATCTTTTCCTTCTTGCACTATTGCAAAAGTTTCTTTTGTTTCGTTTTCCTGTGAAAAACATGACATCAACATCATCTAAAATGTGCACTCTGGTTACTGTTATGTTTATAATCCTTCATATTGATGGTGTAGGAAAAGTACAAGCTCCTTAACATGAGGTCCTGAGGACTTTGTCCTTGAAATCTGCTGTCTAGTACTCCCTGTCTTGAAGTTAATACTTAACCAACGTTCAGCTGCTCCTTGTTCTGTCTGCACACCATGCTATTTTTCACCCCTAGGATTGGCTTTTAATGTCTCCCTGCAAGAAATGTTAATCCATCCTCAACCAGCGCACACAGATCATCCCTTTGGGAAATCTTCCCTGATTCCTCCATTTCCACACTGGCTGGATGATGAGGACGACTTCTGAGCTCTTAGCCACTTACCGTGCTTCCTTCCTTGTGTTGAAATCACCATATGCATTGTGGTATCCGTCTTTTCCTCTAGACCGTCAGGATCTTCAAGGCCTGACACATAGCAAACGCGATATACACAGAAACTCAATGAATGTTTGTTGAATGAACAAAGGAATTACTTAATATTTGTTCATAACATACACTTTAGTTATTACCTTTCCTAGTAGGACACAGACATTCCCAGCAAAAGTTAAGAAAGAGATCCCTCTGTTTCCCACTGTGCCCACCACAATTCTGTCTTCATCTTGTCATTAATGTTGAGGTTAATATATCAATATCATCATTATTGCTGTGGGTATTGGGTGCTGAGACCGTGAGATTAGCTCATTTACCGAGGTCATACAGTTAGTAAATAAGGAGCCAATTATTGTTACTTATACACTTTATTATATTCAACTTCTTATTTATCTGTACTACATTGTCAATTCATTTCTTTCTCTTTTTTTTTTTTTTTTTTTTTGAGACAGTGTCTCACTCTGTTGCCGTGGGTAGAATGCCATGGCAACGTAACTTACAGCAATGTCAGACTCTTGGGCTCAAGTGATTCTCTTGCTTCAGCCTCCCAAGTAGCTGAGCCTAGAGGTGACCGCCACAACACCGGCTATTTTTTTTTAGAGATGGGGGTCTCGTTTTTGCTCAGGCTGGTCTCGAACTCCTGAGCTGGGGTAATCTACCTGGCTCGGCCTCCTAGAGTGTTAGGATTACAGGCATGAGCCACTGTACCCGGCCTACACTGTCAATTCTTTAAGGATTATGCCTGAGTCAGAGTCAGCTTTGAATAACGACAGCAGCGCCCACCACCATGTATTGACTATGCACCCTACATTATATGGCTGAACTCACGATGTGCCTTTGCTGCAGGTACTATTATTAAACTTACTTTGCAATAAGATATACAGCAGTTATTTCTTCAAGATACATTTCTAGAACTTAAATCATTGCAAAAGGTCATAACTGATTTTTCACTTTTATTTATTTATTATTTATGATTCTAAAAATAATATTCATTTTTTAGAACTGTTTTGGATTTAAATAGAAATTGCAAAGATAACAGTTCCCATTTACCCACACCCAGTCTTCTTTATTAACACCTGTCCATTTGTCACAAGTATTGAACCAATGCTGCATACATGCTTTACTCATATTTCCTTAGTTTTACCTACTGTTTCTTTCCTGTTCCAGCAGCTGCTCCAAGATAAAACACTTTTTTAGTTTTAGTGTCTCCATAGTCTCCTCTTGGCTATGACAGGTTTTCAGATGTTCCTTGTTTTTCATGACCTTGACAGTTTTGAGGAGTATTAGTCAGATATTTCATAGAATGTTCCCACCTGGAACTTCTCTGATGTTTTCACATAATTAGGTGTGGGTTATGGATTTGAGGGAAAAAAGACCTCAGAGGCCAACTGTCGTTTTCATCAAATCAGGTTAAGCGTACAGACCATCAATACTTATTCTCCCTGTTAATGTTGACCTTGAACATCTGGTGGGGGTGGTGTGTTAGCTTTATACACTACACATTTACTCCTTTTCCTCTCTTTTCATATTCCACTCTTTGGAAAAAATTCACTATGTGCAGCCCATGTCTAAGGGGTGGTGTGTTATGCTCCACCCCCTTGAAGGAAGAGTTTCTACATAAATTATTCTAAATTCTTTGGCAAAGGAAACATCTCTTTTCTCTATTTATTTATATTGGTTTGGACTCATACATATTTATTTTGCACTTTGGGTTATAATTCAATACCATTTTATCTCATTTCTTATGCCAAACATTCCAGCTTTAGGCACTGGGAGCTTTTTCAGTTGCTGTTTTCCTTTGCTGCTTTTCTTTGAGGAAAAGGAAAACAAAATGTGTACAGGCATAGCAAAGGAAAGCTACTTCCTTCCTTTCTGGTATAACAAGATACTCCAGGCTCATGTGGCTCATTTCCTGCCTCAGTTCTAAACTGGTCATTTTTCCAAGGACCTCTGGTTACTTTGATTGGAAAATGGTAATAGGAACCCAAATCTGGATGCTCGGTGTGCTTGTTGCCAGTACAGTGTCATTGAGTCTGAGCTCTCTCAACTCACAGGGCAGGGTGAGTACACGTGTGTACGCCGAGCTGTGGATACACACAGATGCTCCCTGACTTAGGATGACTGGACTCATGACGATTTTTTTTGGCTTTAAGATGGTGCAAAACTGATAAATACTCAGTGCACTTCTCGACTCACAATAGGACTCCATCTGGGTAAACCTGTCATTAGCTGAAAATATCAAAAGCCAAAGTGTATTTTTGACTTGGAATACTTTCAATTTATAATGGGCTTATCAAGATTAAACCCCATTAAAAGTTGAGGATTTATATGTAACCATTCGTATCTCTATTAGGCCAATTAAGCTATATTGCCACGTGCCCGTTCTAGTCTCTGCCCTTTATTTACCTTTGAGCTTCAACAGTCGGAGTAGTGGTTCCCCCCATCTGCCACCCATTTACTTAATTGTTCAATTCCAGCATACACATGTAGCAGCGTCAGAATTGCTGACTAATATCACTGGGGGGAATAACTGTACCAACCAGCATATTGCCGAAGCACCGTACAAGCAGCTTCTCTACACTTTAATATGGAGATAAGTTATCAGCTCAGTTGGGTAAACACCTAGGAGCATGTCTTCTGAACTGTATGATATGACTATGTTTAGCATTGTTAAGAAATTGCCAAACTGTATTCCAAAGTGCCTACACCATCTTGCATTCCCACTAGCAATGAATGAAAGTGCCTGTTGCTTTCAACCTCACTAGCCTTCGGTATTGGTAGGAGTTTTTAAAAATAAACCATTTTCATAAGTGTCTATTGATATCTCATTGCGATTTTAATTTTCAGTTCTTACTGATGAATGATGTTCAGCATCTCCCATCTATATATCTTTCTAATCAGGTATCTCAATCTTTTGCTTATTTATCAAACTGGGTTTTTAAAAAACTCATATTTTAGTTTTAAAAGTTCTTTGTATATTTTGGATACTGGCCCTTTATCAGATACCCATTTTGCAAATATTTTCTCCATATATGTGCTTCGTCTTTTCATTCTCTCAACAGTCTTTACAGAGTAGACATTTTTAATTTTAATGACATCAGTTTTTTTTTCATGAATTGTTTTTTGGTGTTGTATCTAAAAACTCATCACCAAAGCCAAGGTCAAGTAGATTTTTGCTGATGTTTTCATCCAGAAGTTTTATGATTTGGCATTTTACATTTTAGGTCTATAATACAATTTGAGATAATTTTTGAGAAAGATGGAAGGTCTCTATCTAGGTTGTGTTTTTCACTGCACTTGTTGGGACATCCAGGATGGTGAATAGGAGTGGTGAGGAAGAATATCTTTGTTTATGATTTTAGGGGGAAGTTTTCAGCTTCTCACCCTTAAGACTGATGTCAGCTGTAGATTTTTTGTAAATATTCTTTTTTTCTTTTTTTCTTTTATTTTTTATTTTTTATTTTTTTGTAGAGACAGAGTTTCACTTTATCGCCCTAGGTAAAGTGCCGTGGTGTAACAGCTCACAGCAACCTCCAACTCCTGGGCTTAGGCGATTCTCTTGCCTCAGCCTCCCCAGTAGCTGGGACTAAGGTGCCCGCCACAACGCCTGGCTATTTATCTGTTTTGCAGTTCGGCTGAGGCCGAGTTTGAACCTGTCACCTTCGGTATAAGGGGCCGGTGCCCTACTTGATGAGCCACAGGTGCCGTCCTGTAAATATTCTTTATCAATCTGAGGAAGTTCCTTCTAAACTCTTGCTGAGAGCTTACATCATTAATACATGTTTGATTTTTTTAATGCTTTTTCTGCATCAGTTGAAAAGATTATATGATTTTTCTTCTTTAGCCTGTAGGTATGATTATCCTGACAGATTTTTGAATGATGATTTTCAATCATACTGAACCACCATTTTTGAACCAGTCTTGCATAACTGGAATAAATTCCAATTATGGTTCTGGTATTTATTTTTATATAGTGTTGTGTTCAATTTGCTAATATTTTGTTGAGGATTTTTATTTCCATTTTTTTGAGATATTGGTCTGTAGTTTTCCTTTCTTATAATTATCTGGTTTTGGTATTAGAGCAATGGTAGGATTATAACATGAGAAAGTGTTCCCTCTGCTTCTGTTTTCTGGAAGAGATTGTGGAGAATTGAATCTTCCCTAAATGTTGATAGAATTCACCAATAAAATCATCTGCACCCTGGGCTTTCTTTTTAGAAAGTTATGAACTATTGATTCAATTTCTTTAACAGACATAATATTGTTCAGATTTTCTATTTCTTCCTATATAAATTTTGGTAGTTTAGGCCGGCTGTGGTGGCTCACGCCTATAATGCCAGCACTCTGGGAGGCTAAGGCTGGTGGATTGCTTGAGCTCAGGAGTTCGAGACCAGTCTGAGTAAGAGTGAGACCCCATCTCTACTAAAAATAGAAAAACAAAAACAAATGAACAAACAAAATGAGGCGGGAAGATTGCTTGAGCCCAGCATTTTGAGGTTGTGAACTATGAGCCATGGCACTCAACCCAAGGCACCCCAAGCCAACTAAGACTTCATCTCAAAAAAAAAAAAATTGGTAGTTTGTATATTTCAATAAATTAAACCATTTCATGTAAGTTATTAAATATGTGGGCATAAATTTGTTGCAAGTATTTATTTTTCTTTTAATATCCCTGGGACCAGTGGTGATGCCCATTCTTTCATTTCAGTAATTTGCATCTTCTTTTTTTCTTAGTTGGCGTGGATAGAAGTTTATCAATTTTATTGGTGTTTTCAAAGAAGCAGCTTTTGGTTACATTGATTTTCTCTATTTTCCTGTTACCCGTTTCACTCATTTCTGCTTTATTTATTATTTCCTTTCTTTAGCATGTTTAGATGTCTATTGCTCTTCTAAGATGAAGCTTAATGACTTTCAATCATTTCTTCTTTTCTAATATATGCATTTAATGTTACAAAAACCTCTCTTAGCACTGCTTTCACTGCCTCCCACAAATGTACTTTTCTTCTAATTTAGTTTAAAATATTTTAAATTTTCCCTTGAGACTTCCCTTTGACTCATGCGTTTAGAAATATGTGGTTTAATCTCCAAATATTCGGGAGTTTCTCAGTTATCTTTCTGTAATTAATTTCTAACTTAATTTGGATTGTGGTCTGAGGATATACTTTGAATGATTCCTATTCTTTTAAATTTTTTAAGGTGCATTTATGGCCAAGAATATGATCTATGTTGGTGAATGTTCAACATAAGCTTGAGAAAAAAAGAATATTCTGCTGTTCTTAGATGGATTATTTTATGTGAATTAGATCAAGTTGATGGAGAATATAGTTTAGGGCAGCTACAGCCTCACCGGTTTACTGTGTACTTGACCTATCAATTATGACAATAGGAGGGGGAAGTCTGCAACCCTAACAACGGTATTGTCTATTTTTACTACTTTTTGCCTCATGAATTTTGGCATTCTACTATTAGGTACATACATATAAAAGAGGTATTGTCCTCTTTATATTTTGCTAAATTTCATTTGATAAATTTTAAAGGATTTTTGCATGTATGGTCATGAGGAATATTGGACTGTAATTTACTTTTCTTGAACCTTTGTAGGTTTTGATATCAGAGTTATGCTGAAGTCATAAAACAAATTGGGCAGAGTCAACTGTTCCTTATTCAGAAAGAGTTTGGTGTAAGATTGGTGATTTACTTCCTTAAATATTTCATAGGATTTGACAATGAATCTGTCTAAGCCTAGAGCTTTTTGTTGGATAATTATAAAATTATGAACCTAATTTCCTCCAAGTTGCAGAGCTATTGAGATTTTATATTTCTTGCTTTGGTTTTGAAAAGTTCTATTTTCTAAGAAATTAGTCCCTTTAATGTAATTAATCAAATATTCTGGCATAAAATTTTTCATAATATTCCTTTGTTATCCTTTTAATCAGTGATAATATCTTTCTTTCATTCTTGTTTTTTTCTCTCAATTTCATTATGTTTTTTTTAAGAAATCAACCCTGGCTTTGATGATTTTCTCAGTTATCTGTTTTCTATTTTTGCTTTTACCTTTATTGTTTTCTTTTGTCTACTATTTTAAATTACTCTTTACATTATCTTTTTATTTTATTTTTTATTTCCTTTTGAGGCAGAGTCTCACTCTGTCACCCTGGGTATAATGTTTTGGTGTCATAGGTCACAACAACCTCGAACTCTTGGGCTCAAGTGATTCTCCTGCCTCAGCCTCCCCAGTATCTGGGACTACAAGCAACCGGCACAACACCTGGCTATTTTTAGAGATGGGGTCTTGCTCTTGCTCAGGCTGATCTTGAACTCATGAGCTCAAGCAATCCACCTGCCCCAGCCTCCCAGAGTGTTAGAATTACAGGTATGAGTCTGGCCTGTGTTAGCTTTTTAAATTAAAAGCTTAAAACATTAATTGCAAATCTTTCTGGTGTAATAATTTAGTATGCTTTAAAGCCTTTTTTAACTGCAAAAAATACATTTTAATATGTTGTGTTTTTATTATTTTCTAATTTCTACCTTGAATTCTTTTTGACCCATGTGTTATTTAAGAGTGTGCTGCTTAATTTATGCATATTTAAAAAGTTTATATTGTTATTGATTTCTCATTTAATTCCCTGGTAGTCAAAGTGTATATTATTTCAGTTATTTGAAATTTATCCAGATTTGATGGCCAAGAAAATTACAGATTTTTGTGACTGTTAAGAATGAGTGTGCTGCACCATTGGGTATAGTGCCTCATAAACTCACCCAGGTCCAGCGGCTCACAGTGGGACATGTGCAGCTTTTCCTCACTCTTGCTCACTTCTGTTTATTCTATAAGTTATAGGATGGGCACTAAATTCCCTAACACTGATTTTTGAATTCATCCAGTTTTTTCCTTAATCCGTCAAATATTGTTTTATGTATTTTGAAACTCTGTTATCATGTGCTTACCTTTTACTGACCTTTTTTTCTCTACTACCTTTGGTCTTTGTTTTGACTTCTTTTAGCTAAGTTAAAAAAAAAAAGCTCCTATTTTTAGCTTTAGGCACTTTCATTTTTTTTTTCCTGTAATGGATAATCAGACTTAATTCTAATACAAACACTGTAACAGAAAAGTACACAACATCATACAAATGTATATTATATAATGAGAATCTTTCTTTCTTTCCTTCCTTCCTTTCTTCCTTCCTTTCTTCCTTTCTCCCTCCCTCCCTCCTTCACTCCCTTCCTTCTTTCCTGTTTTTTTTTAGACAGCATCTCACTCTGATACCCTGGGTAGAGTGCCACAGCATTATAGCTCACAGCAATGTCAGATTCCTGGGCTCAAGTGATCCTCTTGCCTCAACCTCCCAAGTAGCTGGGACTATAGGCACCCGCCACAATGCCCAGCTAGTTTTTTGATTTTTAATAAAGCTGAGTGGAGTCTCACTCTTGTTCAGGCTGGTCTTGAACTCCTGAGCTCAGGCGATACTCCTGCCTCGGCCTCCCAGAGTGCTGGGATTACAGGCATGAGCCACCATGCCCAGACAGGAAGATCTTTTCTAATGAAGCAATATGTTTAAAGTAAAGTGGGCATTAGCCAAAGTCAGAAGTTGTGAAATATTCTAAAAAAGAGAAAAGTCATGTGCCAAAGCCTAGAGACTAGGAGGAGCTTGGCTATTTTGAGAAAAGAAAGAAGCCCAGAACAGCTTCACCACAGAGGTGAAAGCAGAGGGGCAAATGAATGGTGAGCTTTCAGATCCCACTTTCATTTGACAAAAAGAAAGAACGATCAATGTTCTAAGCTTCTAGATGTGGAGGCTTTGGAGCTCCCAAAGAGCGGTAGGAACAGTAAGAGATGGCAAGTTAAGAAATACCATGATCTGAAGTGCAATTTTAAAAGATACTCATAAATTATAGGGGGCAAGAAGTAGATGCAGAGAGATCCGTTAAGAGGTGGATGAAGTGGAGTGATCAAGGTGAGAAGGAAATGATGGAGGCTTCATTAAAGTGTGTGCAGTAGACCTGAGGGAATGGAAGGAATAAAGATATATTTTGTGGGTGGAATTGGTAAGAGTTAATTGTGAATTAGACATGGTCTGTAAGGGAAAATAATATGTCACTGATGACTTTCAGCTTGTGCAAAAAGAAAGAAATATGAAAGAAGAGGAACAGATTGTGGTAGGGGAGGGACATGTTCAAGATATCTGAATTACATGAAAAAGTATCATTCATACAACCTATGCGACATGTAAGTGGGACGAGGATCCCGGCTGGAGACAAACATGTGGAAGTTATAAACATAGATGTCGCCCAGTGCAATGACAGGAAGGAAACAAATTCATGCTGTGAAGCAGCCAGAAAGAATCCTGACATTCACAGGTCAGGAGGAAGGGGAGAAGCTGCCACCAGGAATGAGAAAGAGGGACCAGGTATACAAGTCATGCTACAGAAGCCACTGTTCCCCCTCAGTTATTCATGTTTTGGTTTTGCGAATGCATTTTTCTGGGTCAAGGTAGTTTCTCCAAGGTCTGAGGGAAGTCATTCGTTTTTTATGTGGTTCTCACTCAGCTGCTGAGCTCAAAATATTACAACTCATTGGCTGGCCAATGTCTTTACATTTATTTACATACAGCCATTGTCCTTGAGCATTCCCACATCTCCAGGATGGCTGGTGCAGATGGCATCTAGAAAGAGCTAAACACTGGCCTAGAACCAACAGTCTTCAGATGTCTTGGGTTTTCATACTAAGTCCTTGATACACAGCCAGTTTTTTCCTTTATTATATGGGCTCTTTTTGTCTTCTGCAGTGAAACCAGATGGCTCTTCAGTAATGAGAGGATGAGAGCAGGTGAAGAGTCAGTCCCCTTAACACTTTCAATTTATTATCAGCAAGGTTTACATCACTGGTGAAGATGGAGATGTCATAGGATGTCATAGGATGTGGTGAGTGACCGGAATGGCAGCCCAGACACTACTCGTCAACTGAGAGTGACAGAACTTTTCTTGGTATAACCAAGCTGGGAAGAGCTGGCAGAGGCACCCCGGTTTGGCACTCTCATCATCAGATGCTTGACTGCATGATTAGATGTGTAGCGAATGGCCTTGAAGTATAGCTATGTGAAGAAAGATTGGACTGATGCCTTGATCTATAAAAGAAAGAATATAGCCTAGACATACATCTTGGCTGACATGAAAATCATGAATATTCAATGTAAAGAATGCAATTCTTAAGGGGTAGTGTATGTAACTTAGAGTTCTATGCCAGAACTGGCAGGGATTGCATGGGGGTTCAAAGTTCTGGGAGAGATGGTGGTGAGTCAGCCTAAATTATTTCCAGCCTCTCATATGCCTAGTTGAAAATTATAACAATAAGTCTTAAAATACAAAAATAATAAACTGGGAAAATATATTTTCAACATATATAAGAGACAAGCTGTCAACAACTTTATTACATAAAGATTGCTTATCAATAAGAAAAATAGACACAATTATTGGAAAATATGCAAAGAATGACAATAGGCAATTCCTAAAGACAAATTCCAATAAACATTATGACATAGCATCAAATAACCATTTGTGTGAAGAAAAAAGTCATATAAAATTGTTAAGAATGGGGGAAGAAGTTATGAGGGAGTTTTCATTTTGTTTTATTGCTATTTTATGTATTATCAGGAGAATCTGTATCCATTTAATAAAATGAATAATTACATATAAGCTGACAAAAGAGTAAATGTCTTAAGTTTACGGTAAAAGATGTCTTATGGCAAAAATTGTACTTCCAAATTAGTTAAGCACCTGTATTATGGATACTGCATTTTTTTTATCGTTCTGAAATGGGGGAGGAGTGGTGAACAGAATCAAACAAAAGACTGGAACTAATATCAGTCAGTATTGTCAGACATTTCCTCCATTTTCTGTAAATATATTAGCATTCATTTAGCCAAATTTACTTCTAGAAGATTGAATGTCTTTCTACAAGCCCATCTTTAATCAGATTATTTCCTTTTTCTCCTGGCTCAACAGGCTCCTGGGTTCACTCTTCTTTGAAAGCCCAAGTTGCTGAAATATTGCCAACATGGAAGGATAGAAAGACTAGGACCAAAATAATAATGATGATAATAATCGAAATAGCTTGATTTATGTTGTTAACTCTGTATGGGCTGTTAGACATTTAAACATATTTTGATATTTTATTTAAACATTTTTATTATAATAATATCCATCCTCTCTTTTAGTTTTCGTGGATAACTGTGAATATCCTATTTTTATTCAATCCACATCAAAGAACTCCCTAGTCTCAAAATTTTGCGGATACTAGGGATGTTTGTATTTGCTTTTCTTTTGTTATGATGTCACCAAAATCTTGGATGGCTGCCCTTCCAGGTGAGTGGACGTCCAGCTCTCCCTTTAGTCAACTAGACTAAGCAGGCTTTGGTGCTGGGCAGTCACTGGTACTTGTAAACCACTTGAGAAGTGAGTAGCAGATTGTAGTGCTGAGTCCAGCTCATCGGGCTCCAGAGTGAGTAAGTTTTAAGGCTCTGATTCTTGTGTCTGTTTGGACAGTTCATAAATGTAACATACTACTCTTCCAGCTGGAATACAAACAAGGTGATACAGGTGTAACCACCATTCCTAACTTAAGTTATCATCGCTTGTCTTTGATATTTTCGTATGTGATTGGCGCCCCCTGGTGAAGAGAGGCCAGGAAAATAGCTGAAGGTATTTTCACAGCTTTACATTGTACTACACTGGTAAAGATGCTGAGGCTTTCTTTGCATTTGTGAGTGGAGATAAGGGTGGGAATCTGCTTTCCCTAGAAAACACCCAGAATTCCACGACGTAGAAGTAGTAATCAAATGTTTAGGTGAAGTTGAACTTTGAACTCTGAACAAATTTAAGGTCATTAAGGTAAATAATAGCTCAGTATCCAGTCCCCAGATGGAAGGACTGGACTGGATGCTTTTTATGTAGCTACTACAATCTCGCTGATGCACTAATACGCATGACTCAAGGTTGAGACCTGGCAAATTATTATTTCAATACAGGGAACTTTAGTTGGGCAAACACCTTAGATAAATTAATAAGTTGCTTTTATTCGGTTAATTTCAAGAACACAGCATTCAAAGAAGCCTGTGGTTGCTTGAGTTATACAACAAATCCGTTAGTTTTAATTACCTTCTCTCCCTAAAGCTCCTGCTACCTACGTTAATCCTTATTATGCTCTGAAAGAAGTATGTTATAATTTTGTCATCATAAATATTTATTAGTTACTATTGATAGCACTGGGTTAGGTACTCATCAAGCAACCAAAAATAGTTCTCATCCTCTGAGATGATTCCAATATGAAATATAGACAAAGAATATATAACTGGGTCAACTGGAAAATGAACAAATCAAATAAATATGATAAAAGATAGCATTCACATTACTTTAACAGTGCCAAAGGGCAGAGGCAATTTCACACTTGACTCAGTGGCCTTTAAAATGTAGCGCCCTAAGTCAACAAATGGAGCAAAGGTTAAACAAGTAGGTGGCACATTTAAATAAGAAACAGATGAAAACATTCTTGAACCATTCTCAAAGATCTTGTTTTATGTCAGAAACTATCCTATTACGAATTTATGAATTTACGTAGTACATTTCTGCAACTCTTCAGGGGTAGACTCACCTACTGATCCCACCTTCTTATTTAGACAACTTTTTAAAATAAAAAAATTTCTTTGTTCTCTTTGGACTGTATTACCCTTTGTTTCCAGAGCGATTATTCTTTTAAATTCACCCCTCCGCCTTTAGATCCAAGCAGACCTCTGTACCTGTAAAACCCCTCTCTGTTCTCCCTTTACTTTTAACTACTAAGGCCTAACTTATCAGAATTGCAATGCTTTGATCTTTCCATGTGTATGT
>CAUYRH010087453.1:0-12214 GCA_963574655.1 Perodicticus potto
CATTCTCAGAGACAGATTCTGTGCCTGATAACTTCTTTAAATATTCATTTTTAGGAAGATCACTGATTCTGCTGCTGTTTGATCCCATCTTCTAATTTGGTAAATTAACTTGTCCTTAAACCTGCATTTCCACAAGAGAACCTGTAAAAAGTAAAAAAAAAAAAAATAATAATCATCATCATCCTTTTTTTCGACATGTAAAAAACTACAAACTTACTAAAGAAAATCACATCTCTCTTTATTTTAAATATAGGAAACATCAGATATAAAGTTATGAAGGGGAAAATAGGGCTAAAACATATCTTAGCCAACACAAAAACAAAAATTTGAATAGATTATTAGCAAATAGTCTGAAAATAAAGCTCTGTACAACTAAAACAATGACGATGAAGAAATACAGAGACTGGACGGTTTAAATGTGCTAACAAGGGGAGAAAGTGGTTCAGGCAATGACCATGCACTATCTACACTTATGGAAGTAATGGGGACACATCTGGATTACTGCGTCAAGTGAAAGAGCTCCCAATTCCAAAGCAGTCACATCTAAAGTTTCTCACATTCCGCATGAGGTATCTATTGGCCTGCATCTTCTCCTAGACCATGAGTGTCTTTGACAACAGCAACCATCTTATTCATGGTTCTATCCCCAATGTCTAGCATATAACAGGTATTCCTTAAAGGGTATGCTGTAAGAGTGAGGGAGGAAAACACCGAGCATCGCCACAGCTCTTCAGTATTTATAGTTTTTGGTCACTCTGGGAAAGCTAAGTTTCATTACAAATACAGTTTTCCTCACATCACACTTAACGTAATTCTAGATCATGTTGTATCTCAACTTGTTCAGAAAAAGTTTCTCACTAAGAATGAAGTGAGGAGGGCGGCGCCTGTGGCTCGGTGAGTAGGGCACCAGCCCCATATACCGGAGGTGGCAGGTTCAAACCTGGCCCCAGCCAAAAACTAAAAAAAAGAAAGAATAAAGTGAGGAATAATAAATTTCACCATTTTAAAATTACCATCACAATGAAGGAAACTCTGTGGACTCAGTGGCCAAAGAAAGCTCAGGTCAGATGAGAATTTATACCAGCAAGTGACTGACAGTCTTATGTCCCTCCTCATTCCACAAAGGGTCAGAATGTCTTCCATGTTCTCTTCGGAACTGAGCTACTAATCTGAGCGAATGGGTCCTCCTCAGTGCACACAGTCAGCCAGGTCTTCTGACTAGGACTGAGAAATACATCTGGTCCTGATCACCTGCCCCTAAAACCAAGGTCACCCATTACTTTCATCCTACCTAGTCATGAGGACAGGGACTCCAGTAATAGCTGACTTCAATTATGCCTCCATTTGAAGTGAACTAACTATAAGGTTTAGTTTCTGAAAATGGAAACTGTTAAACCCAATATAAAGAGATATTCTATCTCCTTTAGAGGGTGTTTACAGAAAGAAAGGGAAAAAAAGAAATATTCTGAAATAAACAAATTCCTTACTTACACTCCATTCCAAAGCTACTTTATATGTTTTTTGTTGTTTTTTTTTTTTGAGACAGAGCCTCAAGCTGTTGCCCTGGGTAGAGTGCCGTAGCATCACAGCTCACAGCAACCTCCAACTCCTGGGCTTAAGCGATTCTCTTGCCTCAGCCTCCCAAGTAGCTGGGACTACAGGCGCCCACGACAAAGCCTAGCTATTTTTTGGTTATAGTTGTCACTCTCTGGCAGGTCCAGGCCAGATTCTAACCCACCAGCTCTGGTGTATGTGGCTGGCGCCTTAACCACTTGAGCTAAAGGTGCTGAGCCTACTTTATATGTTTTAAGCTATTCAGAATTAAATTTTTTAGTGTAGTCTTACAATGGGATATAATACCCTAGTGAAAAAGGGTGAACAAACCAGAGCCAAAAGTACCAAAACAAATACATCTCAAAAATACAAAATTTTTTAAAATAGAGAATAATACCCATGATATGATTATATGTGTAAAATTTTTTTGATTTTTTAAGACAGAGTCTTGCTTTGTCACAGTCAGTAGAGTGCTGTGACACAGTTCACAGCAACCTCAAACTCTTGGGCTCAAGTGATTCTCCTGCCTCAGCCTCCCAAGGGCATGAGGCTTTAGGTACCAGGCACAAGGCCCAGCTATTTTTAGAGACAGGGTCTTGTTGCACTCACTCAGGCTGGTCTCGAACCCATGAGCTCAGGCAGTCCACCCACCTCGGTCTCCCAGAGTGGTAGGATTACAGGCTTGAGCCACCGCACCCGACCCATGTGTAAAATTTTAAAACATGCAAATGATATTATGTATTATCATACCTAGTACAAGTATTAAAACAAGGGTGAGGGGGTGGGCGTGGTGGCTCATGCCTATAATCCCAGCATTTGGGGAGGCTAAGGCAGGAGGACTGCTTGAGGCCAGGAATTCAAGACCAGCCTTGAACAACAGGCCCCATCTCCACAAGAAATAAAAAATTGGAGTGGTGGCACCTGTATGTACTCTCAGAATCCTGGGAGGGTGAGGTAAAAAGATCACTACAGCCCAGAAGTTTGAGGTTGCAGTGAGTATGATCGCACCACTGCACTCCAGCCTTGAAAGAGAGCAAGAGCCTGTCTCAAAAAAAAAATTAATTAATTAAATAGACTCCCCTAAACCCAAGGCAACCTGAATAAGTAAATAAATAAAAATACAACAAAATAAATAATTCTAATGACATCGGAAAGGGCGGATAGGTTTTAGCAGGATCAATAGATACTTTCTTAAACAGAAAAGGGGAAGAACAGAAGGAAAGCAAGATGAAGTACAAATGGCAAATGTTTGGATTTGTTGAAATAAACAGTACATATATGAGTTTTTGTTATATTATCTTGATTCCTGTTTTACATATTAATCTTTAAAAAGAAAAGAATGGGCTGGGTGCGGTGGCTCACGCATATAATCCTAGCACGCTGGGAGGCCGAGGTGGTGTATTGCTTGAGCTCAGGAGTTCAAGACCAGCCTGGAGCCAGACAGAGACCCCGTCTCTAAAAATAGGCAGGTGTTGTGGTGGGCACCTGTAGTCCCAGCTACTCAGGAGGCTGAGGCAAGAGAATAAGTTGAGCTCAAGAGTTTGAGGTTGCTGTGAGCTATAGCGCCATTGCACTCTACCAAGGATGATAAAGTAAGGCTCTCTCAAAAAGAAAAGAATGGTAATTCTGCTGAGATAGCATTTTCTTTTTTTTTGAGACAAAGTCTCAAGTTGTCGCCTTGGGTATAGTGCCATGGCATCACAGCTCACAGCAACCTCCAACTCTTGGGCTTAAGCAATTCTCTTGCCTCAACCTCCCAAGTAACTAGGACTACACAGGCACCCGCCACAATGCCCAGCTGTTTTTTTGTTTTGTTTTTTTTTTTAGTTGTAGTTGTCATTGTTTGGCAGGCCCGGGCTGGATTCGAACCCACCAACTCCGGTGTATGTGGCTGGCACCCTAGCCACTGAGCTACAGGAGCTGAGCCTGAGATAGCATTTTTTAAAAAGGAGAAAAGAAGCATTTCTCAACCTGTCAGCAGCAACCCTGGAAGCTAGTTGACAGGGAACTGATGCTTTGAAAATCTAAAGAGTAGGCTTGGTGCCTGAAGCTCAATGGTTAGGGCACCAGTCACACACACTGAAGCTGGCAGGTTCAAACCCAGCTGGGCCCTGCTAAACTACAGTGACAACTACAACAAAAAAATAGTCGGCGTTGTGGCGGGCACCTGCAGTCCCAGTTACTGCAGGGGAGGCTAAGACAAGAGAATTATTGGGAGGCTAAGACAAGAGAATCACTTAAGCCCAAGAGTTTGAGGTTGCTAGGAGCTGTAACGCCACGGCACTCTACTGAAGGGGACATAATAAGACTCTGTCTCAAAAAAATAAATTAAATTAAATTAAATTAAAGTAAATTAAATTAAATTAAATCTTATGAGTAACTAATTTAACTAGAATTCTACAGCTAACCAAATTACCAATTAAGTATGATGGTATAATAAAGACATTTTCTTGGCTCGGCACCTGTGGCTCAACGGGCTAAGGCATCAGCCACATACACCTGAGCTGGCGGGTTCGAATCCAGCCCGGGCCCGCCAAACAATAATGACAGCTGCAACCAAAAAAAAAAATGGCCGGGTGTGGTGGGCGCCTGTAGTCCCAGCCACTTGGGAGGCGGAGGCAGGAGACTCGCTTGAGTCCAGGAATTAGAGGTTGCTGTGAGCTGTGATGCCACAGCACTCCATCCAGGGTGACAACTTGAGGCTCTGTCTCAAAAAATAAAATAAAATAAAATAAAATAAAATAAAATAAAATAAAATAAAATAAAGACATTTTCTTACTTTCCAAGATTAAAAAATGTCCCAGGCCAAGTGCAATGGCTTATACCTATAATCCCAACACTCTGAGAAGTCGAGGCAGCTGCACTTCCTGAGCTCAAGGGTTCAAAACCAGCCTAAGCTAAGAGAAACCTATCTCTACTAAAAATAGAAAAAGTAGCCAGGTGTTGTGGCGGGCACCTGTAGTCCTAGCTACTCAGGAGGCTGAGACAAGAGGATCACTTGAGGCCAGGAATCATATTTCTGTGAGCTAGGTTCACTCTACCCAGGGCAACTGAGTGAGACTATCTAAAACAAAAAAACCTCCAAGGGCGGCGCCTGTGGCTCAGTGAGTAGGGCACCGGCTCCATATGCCGAAAATGGCCAGTTCAAACCCAGCCCCAGCCAAAAAAAAAAAAAAAAAAAAAAGAAAAGAAAATGTTACATATGTACTAAATCCAACCAAGTTGTGCACTTCTAAATGGTTAACCTCAATAAAGCAAAAGTAATTATTAAAAAGAGGGAAAAAAAACCTCCAAGCACTCATTTTCTGGAGGTAAGGGGATGAGGGATCCCACATGAGAGAATAAGCTAAGTAAAAGGATGACATGGAATTCAGGAACAAGACCAACACAAGGCAGTGGTGAAGAGAAGTCACAGGGCAAGAGTCATGCCACAAGCTGAGACAAGAGTCAAAATAGCTCTAGGATCTCCAGGAGGAGAAAAAATAGAACTTATGGATCACTGGATGTGCTTGACCTTATTCTGTGGAGTGTTACAATATTAAAGGAGAATTTGGAAGTGATGAATAATAATTACACAGAAAACAGAATAAATGATTTTTTAAAGATTATATACCATGCAATAATGGTTTTTGCTTCACGCAAAAAAAAAAAATAAAGACTATGTACTAAACAAAAATTACTCAAGAAATGTTAATAATATGACTCAATTCAATAGTTACCAGTATTTATGTCATCATTATGATGTAAATACTAATAAGATTTAACCAAAAATTGTGAGGTAATTAATACTGAGAATAGTCTAGAAAAAAAAGTGGTGGCCTCACAGTGCTAAATCTTCATTGTCCATAATAGTTGAGAATCAATAGAAAATATCTAAAATTATCAGATTAAAAAAAAGTAAAAGCTTGTTAGTTATAAAGAAAGAGATAAACAGTGAGAAACAGCAGCTAATAGATTTGAAAGTGGCCACCCCTAAGAAAAAGAACTCTGGAGTAGAAAAGATGGCAGCACAGTTTTTATTTTAAGTCTATCAAATCATTTGATTTTTAAAACCATGGCCACTGGCTTGGCGCCTGTGGCTCAACGGGCTAAGGTGCCAGCCACATACAACTGAGCCAGCGGGTTCGAATCCAGCCCAGGCCCGCCAAACAACAATGATGGCTGCAACCAAAAAATAGCCGGATGTTGTGGTGGGTGCCTGTAGTCCCAGCTACTTGGGAGGCGGAGGCAGGAGACTCGCTTGAGCCCAGGAATTGGAGGTTGTTGTGAGCTGTGATGCCACGGCACTCTATCCAGGGCGACAGCTTGAGGCTCTGTCTCAAAAAAAATAAATAAATAAAATAAAATCTAAATTTCAAATTTCCATCATTGTATAAGGTTACTAACAAGCAATAGTAGGACTTAGTCAGAAAAGAAGAATTAATTAAAACCCACAATAGTAGCAGACACAGATCAATAAAACAAAATAGAAAATCCAGAAACGGACTTACAAAAATATAGCCAAATGTGGCTCAGCGCTTATAGCTCAGCAGCTGGGGCACCAGACACATACACCAGGGCTGGTGGGTTCGAACCCAGCCCAGGCCTGCCAAACAACAATAACAACTACAACAAAAAAAACAGCCGGGTATTGTGGCAGGCGCCTGTAGTCCCACCTACTTGGGAGGCTGAGGCAAGAAAATCGCTTAAGCCCAAGAGTTTGAGGTTGCTATAAGCTGTGATGCCACAGCACTCTACCAAGAGGAACATAGTGAGACTCTGTCTCAAAAAAAAAAAAAACGTGTGTGTGTGTGTGTGTATATATATATCCAACTGATTTTTGTCAACAGTGCAAAAGCAATTCAATAGACAGAAAACAACCATTTCAACAAGTGGTGCTAGAACAACCACATAGGCAAAAAAAAATAGGCCCCAAAACAGGGTACCTCGACCTAAATAAACCTCATTCCTTATGAGAAAAATTAACTCACAATGGACCATAGATGTAAATGTAAAACATAAAATTATAAAACTCTCAAAAGATAACATAAAAGGGCAGCACCTATGGCTCATCGAGTAGGGGGCCAGCCCCATATACCGAAGGTGGCGGGTTCAAACCCAGCCTTGGCCAAACTGCAAAACAGAAAAATAGCTGGGCGTTGTGGCGGGCACCTGTAATCCCAGCTACTCGGGAGGCTGAGGCAAAAGAATCGCCTAAGCCCAGGAGTTGGAGGTTGCTGTGAGCAGTGGGACGCCACAGCACTCTACCAAGGGCAATGAAGTGAGACTCTGTCTCTACCAAAAAAAAAAAAAAAAGCAAAAAACAAAAAAGGGCAGGGTGTGATGGCTCACACTCTAGGAGGCCAAGGCAGTGGATTGCTTGAGCTCAGGAGTTGAGACCAGCCTAAGAGAGAGCAAGACCTCCATCTCTACCAAAAAATAAAAAAAATAGCCAGACACTGTGGCAGGTATCTGTAGTCCCAGATACTTGGAAGGGTGAGGGCAATGGGTCACTTGAGCCTAATAGTTTGAGGTGGCTGTGAGCTATGATGCCATGACGCTCTACCCAGAGCAACAAAGTAAGACTCTTGTCTCACAAAAAAAAAAAAAAATAGAGGGTGTCGTCTACTGGAGAAGTAAAGAAACTTCATCACTGCAGGCCTGGCAACATGCACTCTGAAATTAGAGGTTACCAGAAGTCTACTGTGTAGGATGGAATATAAGGTTAAAAATACTAGACACTAGGGACAAAGTAATCTGATAAAAAGCCAAGCATCACCGCTGGCCACAAGTACTGAAAATAATATTCACTGGATAGAGCATACTGCCCCAACCCTGTCATAAATTAGCAGTGGTAAGGTTTAGGTAAGACAGAAGAGCAGTTGGCTGGGCGCCTGTGGCTCAAGCAGCTAAGGCACCAGCCATGTACACTTGAGCTGGCGGGTTCAAATCCAGCCTGGGCCCGCCAAACAACAATGACGGCTGCAACCAAAAAAAAAAAAAAAAAAAAAAAAAGACAGAAGTGCAGTAAACAGGATGTGTTAGGAGCTGAATCATGCAGTTAAAGACAAACTCCTTGTTCTTTAACCTTGAGTCTCTCTTTAAAGCTTTCTGCTATGCTGTATTATCTCATGCCTGAGCTTTCAATAAAAGTCAGTGATGCTCATTGGGAGGCTGGGGCTGGCTTTCCCAGGTCCCTCAGTTCAGTACAAATGGGCTGAGTAGGTGTTATTTTGTGTCAAGTAGCGTCCACACACTGAACTTCGGATTCCCAAACTCCTTGTCTAGCATCCAGTATGACAAGTTGCTCAGGACTTCAAAACAGATCTGCACTTCCAGAGCACAGCTACTAGTGCTTTGCAGGAGGCAAGTGAGGCCTAACTGGTTGGCTTTTTTGAAGACACAACTGGTGTGCTATCCATGCTAAATATGTAACAATTATGCCAAAAGATATGCAGCTAACACACAGCATAGATGGAGAATGTGCTTAAGCATCCACTATGAGCTGGGCACAGTGGCTCACACCTGTAATCCCAGCACTCTGGGAGGCTGAGACAAGTAGATTGCTTAAGCTCAGGAGTTTGAGACCAGCCTGAGCTAGAGCAAGACCTTGTCTCTACTAAAAATAGAAAAAAAAAATATAGCTGGACATTGTGGTGGGTGCCTATAGTCCCAGTTACTTGGGTAGCTGAGGCAAAAGGATCGCTACAGCCCAGGAGTTTGAGGTTGCTGTAAGCTATGACACCACAGGACTCTAGCCTAGGGAAACAGTAAGATTCTGTCTCAATAAAACAAAACAAAACAAAAAGGTGGATAGTTTGAGCTCACCAGTTCGAGACCAGCCTGAGCAAAACGCGAGGCCCCTGTCTTTACTAAAAATAGGAAATCCAGCTCAGCGCCCGTAGCTCAGTGGTTAAGGTGCTGGCCACATGCACTGGGGCTGATGGGTTCCAGGCCAGGGCCTGGTAAGCAACAATGACAACTACAACGAAAATATAGCTGGGTGTTATGGTGGGCACCTGTAGACCCAGCTACTTGGGAGGCTGAGGAAAGAGAGTTGCTTAAGCCCAAGATTTTGAGGTTGCTGTGAGCTGTACGCATGGCACTCTACTGAGGGCAACATAGTGAGACTCTGTCTCAAAAATAAATAAATAAATAAAAATAGAAAAATTGAAGCAAGAGGATAGCTTAAGCCCAAGAGTTGGAGGTTGCTGTGAGCTATGATGCTATGGTACTCTACCCAAGGCAACAGCTTGAGACTCTGTCTCAAAATAAATAAATAAATAAATAAAATAAAATCAACTATAACAAGGTAATAATAAAAAAAAAAAAGAGAGAAACAGAAATAAGGTACTGGCAGTTTTTCCATTTGTATGTGAATTTTTAATATAAATGTGGAGATTGAACCATTAATCCAAGTCAAAATGTTTTAGGGATGCTCCCGTAGCTCAGTGGTTAAGGCACCAGCCACATGCACCAAGCCTGGTGGGTGGAACTCGGTCCAAACCTGCTAAACAACAACAACTACAACAAAAAAATAGCTGGGCGTTGTGGTGGGCACCTGTAGTCCCAGCTACTTGCGGGGCTAAGGCAAAAGAATCGATTCAGCGCAAGAGTTTGAGGTTGCTGTGAGCTGTGACACCACAGCACTCTACCAAAGATGACACAGTGAGACGCTGTCTCAAAACAAAAAAAAAATGTTTTAGGGAACAAGTTTCAGCTGTTCAACATCATAGCTATAAATAAATCTGTTAAATTTTTCTAGAAAAAGGCTCATTAAAATCACAAAAGGCACAAAAAGTATGAGACAAAAACGTTAAAAAAAGAACAAGGGCAATGATTAGAAAATAGTACAAATACTGTAGATACTAATATTAATCTGACTATATCAATAATCACTTTAGACATCAATGGTCATAGTCTAAATACACTAATTGAAACAGAGATTATCAGAGTAGATAAAAAAATAAGACTTAAGTATAGACTGTTTACAAGAATCCCCCTTTAAAGACACAGCAATTAAAAATAAAGAGATAGTTCCAGTCATCTGCTCTGTCATGTGCTGGCAGAGGTTGTGTTTTCTCTGGTGTCGGTAGGGGCTGGCTGCTGAGAATTCTGGGAAGATGGCCGACTAGCAGCAACCCTCGGCAGAGGCTCCTGAGCAGAGGAAGAAAAACTGGAAGGAATCGGACTCTATGAAGCCAAAGATGGGGAGCTGAGCCAAGAAAGAAGTTCGGCAAGTTGTAACTCCAAGGAAGAGCATTCAAGAAACCAAATCACAGATACAAAGCCTATCAACTAGAGGATGGGAGACGCCTCCCCCAAGCAGGGGGCCTGCCACAGGCTATCTGCGGACAAGCAGGGAATAAAAGACCTCTCATTTTACCTTGCTGGAGAGCGCCTCTAAACTCCAGGTCTCTTTCTCTGGGGAGGTCCCACTTATGATCCTAGACACCACACCACCAGGCATAAAATAGAACAGGTATTTTCCCCCACAAGTCCAAACTCCTAGTCCACCCTTTCCCCCTCGCATGGCGGTCTGAAGTTCTGCCCCCTGCAGAGCACAGAGTGTTTGGTCTCGTCCTGAGAGAACTGGGCATAGTGTGGACTGCCAACCATCAGGATGGAATCTGTGACTAATGGGGAAGAAAGAGGGTGTGGGAAGAAAAGGACACTAGGCAGCAGGAGGAGCAATCCCCTGGTTATGACTATCCCTGGCCAGTGGTAGTGTTGACCCTCGGTTTCGGCTGTGTCTGACGGTACAGAATGCAGAGCCCCCAGCTCTGAAAGCACCCACAGCACGGGAGTGGTTGTCCCATGTAGACTGAGTTCGGCAGACAGGGCTGGTCCTCAGCCCATTGGGCCTGCAAGCAGAGGCTTGATAGGTGTGGACTGCGACCTGAGAGCCAGGGCATGAGCCCCTGATTCCAACAGAACCCTCAAGCAGTGGCTTACTAGGTCTGAACCAAGACCTGAGTACTAGGGCATGGCCCACTGTCTCCAGTGGGGCTGAGGCTTACCAGGTGAGGACTGAGACATGCAGGCAGAGTACGGTGCCCTGACTCTAACAGAGCCTGCGAACAGAGACTTGCCAGGAAGTGGACTGAGACTGGCAGGTGGGGCTGGTCCCCTGACTCCAACAGAGCCTGTCAACAGAGGCTTGCCAGGCAATAGACTTGAGACTGGCAAGTGGGGGCATGGTCTCCTGACTCCAACTGGTCTGGCAAGCAGAGGCTACTTGTGTGTGGACTGAGACCAGAGGGCAGGGTCGGTGCCCTGACTCCGACAGAGCATGCGAATAGAGGCTTGCGAGGCAGTGGACTGAGACTGGCAGGCGGGAGTGTGGTGCTCTGACCCCAACTTATCTAGCAAGCAGAGGCTAGTTGGATGTGGACTGAGACTGGTGGGTGGGGGCGTGGCCCCTGGCTCCAGCTGGGCCTGTAAGCAGAGAAGCAAACAATAGTTTGGACTGAGTCTGGCTTCAACTGTGCTGTTGGAGACCTGTGCTGTTGAATCTCTTTCTGTTGGGCAGGGTTTACGCTGCCTGAGACAATTTGGTTGGAACCCGTATATGGGGCTGTTCACTCGGGGACATTCTGAGGTTGACCTTCGAGTTCTGTAGCAGAAAAGAACTGAAGGGTGGGGGCTGGGTGCCGCAGCTGTTTGTATCTCTTCATACTTGAAATTTAAACCTAATAAATGTGGTTTCTTAGGATAGGGTAGAGGTGGGCTGATATCAAATAGAGATAGCTTATGCGATCTTACCAAGTAGGTCCTCAGAGTCTCTGGCTAAAACTCTGAAAGAGGCCTTTGTAAGGTTGTAGGAGACAAGCCACAATAACAAAGCACAGAGCTTTGGTAAGGTACTATCTCTACTACCTGGGAACCCTAATTCAATCTCACCCTACCAGTTCTAATAACCAAACGGTGGAAAATAAACATGGTGCAGACCCAACAGAATAACTCTGGCAACATGAATAACCAGAGTAGATCAATCCCCGCTCCCCAAGAAATGACAAAGGAGATACAAATGAAGATACCATGCATAAACAAATGGCAGCAATGTCAGAAATCGAATTCAGACTATGGATTGCAAATAAGACAAATAGAATGGAAGAAAAGATAGAAATTGAATTCCAAAGAGTAGTTCTAAACTTTTCTCAAGAAATTAATGAATTCAAAGTCCAACTCACCAAAGAGATGGACATAATGAGAAAAGAAATAGCAGAGCTCAAGGAAATGAAAAAGTTAGTTGAGGAGCTTCAAAACACAGTAGAATTCCTCAGTAATAGAGTTGACCAGGTAGAAAAAAGGATCTCTGAAACTGAAGACAAAGCTTTTGAATGTTCCCAAACACTCAAAGAGGCAGACAAATAGAGAGTAAAAACTGATCATTCCCTGAGAGAGTTATGGGATCACTCCAAAAGACCAAACATTTATCTTATAGGAATTCCCGAAGGAGAAGAGTTTGGTCCTAAAGGTACAGATGCTATACTCCAAGAGATTTTGGAGAATTTCTCAAGCATTACAAGAGATACAGAACTTTAGGTAGCAGACAGTTTCAGAATCCCAGCAAGACTCAATCTAAATAAAGCATCTCCTAGACACATTGTCATTAACTTTGCCAAAGTTAAGACAAAGGAGAAAATTATGCAAGCAGCCAGACATAAGAAAAGCATCG